>JAUKNX010000023.1:0-57215 GCA_030762935.1 Hymenopus coronatus | reverse complement strand
AACTACAATGCAGCATGCATTTAACTGAACCTGTGTGCACACAAACTGGATTGGTTGTGGAAGTATAAAATCACTTGCTGGAGTGGAACTAAAATAGAGGTGTGGTGTAACAGCAATCAAGCATGTATTTAACTGAACCTTTGTGCACACAAACTGGATTGGTTGTGGAAGTATACAATCACTTGCTGCAGTGTAACTAAAATAGAGGCGTGGTGTAACAGCAATGAAGCATGTATTTAACTGAACCATTGTGCACATAAACTGGACTAGGTGTGGAAGTATAACCTCACTTGCTGCGGTGGAACTAACTTACAGGCGTGGGGCAACTGCATGGTTAACTGAACCACTGTGCACACAAACTGGACTGAGCGCCCAAGCATAACCTCACTCTGCTGCAGTTTAACTAAAATTCACTTAGCATGTAGTCAACTGAACCACGGTGCCCAAGAACTGGATTGGGTGTGGAAGGATAACCTCACTTGCTGCAGTGGAACTAAAATGGAGGCGTTGGGCAACTACAATGCATCATGTATTACATGAACCTTCTTGCACACAAACTGGATTGGTTGTGGAAGTATACAATCACTTGCTGCAGTGTAACTAAAATAGAGGCGTGGTGTAACAGCAATCAAGCATGTATTTAACTTAACCTTTGTGCACATAAACTGGACTAGGTGTGGAAGTATAACCTCACTTGCTGCAGTGGAACTAACTTACAGGCGTGGGGCAACTGCATGGTTAACTGAACCACTGTGCACACAAACTGGACTGAGCGCCCAAGCATAACCTCACTCTGGTGCAGTTTAACTAAAATTCAGGAGTGGAACAACTTCTCTTAGCATGTAGTCAACTGAACCACGGTGCCCAAGAACTGGATTGGGTGTGGAAGGATAACCTCACTTGCTGCAGTGGAACTAAAATGGAGGCGTTGGGCAACTACAATGCATCATGTATTACATGAACCTTCTTGCACACAAACTGGATTGGTTGTGGAAGTATACAATCACTTGCTGCAGTGTAACTAAAATAGAGGCGTGGTGTAACAGCAATCAAGCATGTATTTAACTGAACCTTTGTGCACATAAACTGGACTAGGTGTGGAAGTATAACCTCACTTGCTGTGGTGGAACTAACTTACAGGCGTGGGGCAACTGCATGGTTAACTGAACCACTGTGCACACAAACTGGACTGAGCGCCCAAGCATAACCTCACTCTGGTGCAGTTTAACTAAAATTCAGGAGTGGAACAACTTCACTTAGCATGTAGTCAACTGAACCACGGTGCCCAAGAACTGGATTGGGTGTGGAAGGATAACCTCACTTGCTGCAGTGGAACTAAAATGGAGGCGTTGGGCAACTACAATGCATCATGTATTACATGAACCTTCTTGCACACAAACTGGATTGGTTGTGGAAGTATACAATCACTTGCTGCAGTGTAACTAAAATAGAGGCGTGGTGTAACAGCAATCAAGCATGTATTTAACTGAACCTTTGTGCACATAAACTGGACTAGGTGTGGAAGTATAACCTCACTTGCTGTGGTGGAACTAACTTACAGGCGTGGGGCAACTGCATGGTTAACTGAACCACTGTGCACACAAACTGGACTGAGCGCCCAAGCATAACCTCACTCTGCTGCAGTTTAACTAAAATTCACTTAGCATGTAGTCAACTGAACCACGGTGCCCAAGAACTGGATTGGGTGTGGAAGGATAACCTCACTTGCTGCAGTGGAACTAAAATGCAGGCGTGGGGCAACTGCAATCAAACATGTATTTAACCGAACCTTTGTGCACACAAACTGGATTGGTTGAGGAAGTATAAAATCACTTGCTGCAGTGGAACTAAAATAGAGGCGTGGGGTAACAGCAATCAAGCATGTATTTAACTGAACCTTTGTGCACATAAACTGGACTAGGTGTGGAAGTATAACCTCACTTGCTGCGGTGGAACTAACTTACAGGCGTGGGGCAACTGCATGGTTAACTGAACCACTGTGCACACAAACTGGACTGAGCGCCCAAGCATAACCTCACTCTGCTGCAGTTTAACTAAAATGCACTTAGCATGTAGTCAACTGAACCACGGTGCCCAAGAACTGGATTGGGTGTGGAAGGATAACCTCACTTGCTGCGGTGGAAATAACTTACAGGCGTGGGGCAACTGCAATCAGGCATGTATTTAACTGAACGTTTTTGCACACAAACCGGATTGGGGTGTGGAAGTATGACCTCACTTGCTGCATATAACTAAAATGCAGGCGTGGGGCAACTCAAATGCTGCATGTATTTAACTGAACCAGTATTTAACTGAACCACTCTGCACACAAACTGGATAGGGAAAGGAACCATGACTTAGTTCCACCGCAGCAAGTGAGGTTATACTTCCACACCTAATCCAGTTTATGTGCACAAAGGTTCGGTTAAATACATGCCTGATTGCAGTTGCCCCACGCCTGTATTTTAGTTACACTGCAGCAAGTGGGGGTCATGCTTCCACACCCAATCCAGTTTGTGTGCAAAAAGGTTCAGTTAAATACATGCCTGATTGCAGTTGCCCCACGCCTGTGTTTCAGTTGCACTGAAGCAAGTGAGGTTATACTTCCACACCTAATCCAGTTTATGTGCACAAAGGTTCAGTTAAATACATGCCTGATTGCAGTTGCCCCACGCCTGTATTTTAGTTACACTGCAGCAAGTGGGGTCATGCTTCCACACCCAATCCAGTTTGTGTGCACAGAGATTCAGTTAAATACATACATGCCTGATTGCAGTTGCCCAACGCTCCCATTCTAGTTCCACTGAAGGAGAGTGAGGTTATGTTTCCAAGCTCATTCCATTCGGGGTGTGGTTCAGTTTAATACATGCTTCATTGCAGTTGCCCCACGCCTGCATTTTCCACTGCAGCAAGTGAGGTTATACTTCCACACCTAATCCAGTTTGTATGCAGAGTGGTTCAGTTATATACATGCAGCATTTGAGTTGCCCCATGCCTGCATTTTAGTTCTATGCAGCAAGTGAGGTTATACTTCCACACCTAATCCAGTTTATGTGCACAAAGGTTCGGTTAAATACATGCCTGATTGCAGTTGCCCCACGCCTGTATTTTAGTTACACTGCAGCAAGTGGGGTCATGCTTCCACACCCAATCCAGTTCGTGTGCAAAAAGGTTCAGTTAAATACATGCCTGATTGCAGTTGCCCCACGCCTGTGTTTCAGTTGCACTGAAGCAAGTGGGGTCATGCTTCCACACCCAATCCAGTTTGTGTGCACAAAGGTTCTGTTAAATACATACATGCCTGATTGCAGTTGCCCCACGCCTGTGTTTTCAGTTACACTGCAGCAAGTGGGGGTCATGCTTCCACACCCAATCCAGTTTGTGTGCACAAAGGTTCGGTTAAATACATGTTTGATTGCAGTTGCCCCACGCCTGCATTTTAGTTACATGCAGCAAGTGAGGTTATACTTCCACACCCAATCCAGTTTGTGTGCAAAAAGGTTCAGTTAAATACATGCCTGATTGCAGTTGCCCCACGCCTGTGTTTCAGTTGCACTGAAGCAAGTGGGGTCATGCTTCCACACCCAATCCAGTTTGTGTGCACAAAGGTTCTGTTAAATACATACATGCCTGATTGCAGTTGCCCCACGCCTGTGTTTCAGTTGCACTGAAGCAAGTGGGGTCATGCTTCCACACCCAATCCAGTATGTGTGCACAGAGATTCAGGTTAAATACATACATGCCTGATTGCAGTTGCCCAACGCCTCCATTTTAGTTCCACTGCAGCAGAGTGAGGTTATGCTGCCAAGCTCATTCCAGTCGGGGTTAGGTTTAAGACATGCTTCATTGCAGTTGCGTGGGGCAACTGCATCCACGCCTGTGGTAAACTGTGCACACAAACTGGACTGAGCAGCCAAGCATAACCTCACTCTGGTGCAGTTTATCTAAAATCCAGTAGTGGAACAACTTCACTTAGCATGTAGTCAACTGAGCCACGGTGCCCAAGACCCCAGTTGCTGCAGTGGAACTAAAATGGAGGCGTTGGGCAACTACAATGCATCATGTATTAGATGAACCTTCTTGCACACAAACTGGATTGGGTGTGGAATGCACGACCCCAGTTGCTGCAGTGGGACTAAAATACAGACGTGGGGCAGAACTGAACCTTTGTGCACACAAACTAGGATTGGGTGTGTAAGCAATACACCCTTTTGCTGCATTGGAAGTATATAGCAGAATTGGAGCAACTTCACTTAGCATGTTATTACCTGAACCACTGTGCCAAGCAACGTGATTGAGTTTGAAATTATAACCTCACTCTGCTGCAGTGCAACTAAAATGCAGGAGCGGAGGAACCTCACTTAGCATGTAGTCAACTGTATCACTGTGCCCACCAACTGGATTTAGTGTGGTATTATAACCTCACTCTGCTGCAGGGAAATAAATTACAGGCTTGGCTTAAACTGAACCACTGTGCACACGAACTGGATTGAGTGTGGAAGCATAACCTCAATCTGGTGCAGAGGAACTCAAATGCAGGCGTGGAGCAACTGCACTTAGCATGTAGTCAACTGAACCTGTGTGCACACAAACTGGATTGGATGTGGAAGCATGACCCCGCTTGCTGCAGTAGAACTAAAATACAGGCGTGGGGCAACTGCACTTAGCATGTAGTCAACTGAATCACTGTGCACACCAACTGGATTGGGTGTGGAGGCATAACCTCACTCTGCTGCAGTGGAAGTAAAATGCAGGAGTGGAGCAACTGCACTTAGCATGTAGTCAACTGAACCACTGTGCACAAAAACTCCTCCTGCTGCAGTGATGTAGCGAGGCATGGAGCAACTGCACCAAGCACATAGTCTGGATTCAGTGACGAAGCATAACCTCACTTCCTGCACCGAAACTAAAATGCTGGAACTGCGGCATGTGCGTAGTGAACTGTAGGAGATGAAAAGGCAAGAGTACAGTGAGGCGTGGCGCTACTGCAACCAAGCGTTTATTAAAGTGAACCACTGTGCCCACCAACTGGATTGAGTGTGGAATTATAACCTCACTCTGCTGCAGTGCAACTAAAATGCAGGAGCGGAGGAACCTCACTTAGCATGTAGTCAACTGTATCACTGTGCCCACCAACTGGATTTAGTGTGGTATTATAACCTCACTCTGCTGCAGGGAAATAAATTACAGGCGTGGATTAAACTGAACCACTGTGCCCACCAACGGGATTGAGTTTGGAATTATAACCTTGCTCTGCTGCAACGGAACTAAAATGCAGTAGTGGAGGAACTTCACTTAGCATGTAGTCAACTGAACCACTGTGCCCACGAACTGGATTGGGTGTGGAAGCATGACTCCACTTGCTGAAGTGGAACTAAAATGGAACCGTGGGGCAACTGCAATCAAGCATGTAGTAAACTGAACCATTGTGCACGCACGCAAAGTGGATTGAGTGTGGAAGCATGACCCGACTTGCTGCAGTGGAACTAAAATGGATGCGTGGGGCAACTGGAATCAAGCATGTAGTCAACTGAATCAGTGTGCACACCAACTGGATTGGGTGTGGAGGCATAACCTCACTCTGCTGCAGTGGAAGTAAAATGCAGGAGTGGACCAACTGCACTTAGCATGTAGTCAACTGAACCACTGTGCACAAAAATTCGATTGAGTCTGGAAGCATGACTCCTCCTGCTGCAGTGATGTAGCGAGGCGTGGAGCAACTGCACCAAGCACATAGTGAACTCCAACACTGTGCACACGAACTGGATTCAGTGACTGAAGCATAACCTCACTTCCTGCACCGAAACTAAAATGCAGGAACTGCGGCATGTGCGTAGTGAACTGTAGGAGATGAAAAGGCAAGAGTACAGTGAGGCGTGGCGCTACTGCAACCAAGCGTTTATTAAAGTGAACCACTGTGCCCACCAACTGGATTGAGTGTGGAATTATAACCTCACTCTGCTGCAGTGGAAGTAAAAGGCAAGAGTGTAGCAAGTGCAACCAAGCGTGTATAGTTTATGTGGTTAACTGAACCAGTGCACACAAACTGTATTGGGTGTGGCCCCACTTGCTGCAGTGGAACTAAAATGGATGCGTGGGGCAACTGGAATCAAGCATGTAGTCAACTGAATCACTGTGCACACCAACTGGATTGGGTGTGGAAGCATAACCTCACTCTGCTGCAGTAGAACTAAAATGCATGTGCAACCAAGCATGTGGTAAACTGAGTCACTGTGCACACAAAGGGAATTGAGTGTGGAAGCATAACCTGACTTGCTGCAGTGGAACTAAAATGCAGGCGTGGGGCAAAAGCAAAGAAGCGTGTATTAAACTGAACCACTGTGACCTCCAACTGGATTGAGTGTGGTATTATAAACTCACTCTTCTGCAGAGGACCTAAAATACAGGCGTGGAGCAACATATAGGCATAACCTAAACCTAGATAAGGGAATGGGGGCTTGGAGCTTAAATGAGGAAGCGGAAGCTTTAAGGTGAGAAATAACAATTCAGAATGTCATATAGCCATCAAGTTATTTATTTGCTGCTTTGTTGTTCGAATGGGAAGTTCAGTTGAGGAAAGCAGTCAGTCAGTCAGTCAGTCAGTCTCTCTCTCACGGGATAGGGTATTGGGCGGGGGCAAATTTAAGGAGAGGTCTTAGTATCTGGTAAGTGTGCAATACATTAGCTTGATGCTTCACATATGCTAGTATTGGATTTTTTTTTGTTTTTTATTTATTTATTTATTTTTTTGTTTCTTTATTGATTTGTCTGTTTGAGGAACCGGAGAGCCGGCCAGGTAGGCTCGCAGAACCATAAAGCGAGCCACACTCTAGGTGTGGATCAGCAGCCGATTAAGGGTGCATAAGTAAGTGGGTTCTACAGACAGACAGACAGACAGACAGACAGACAGACAGACACACACACACACACACACACACCCACACCACAGTGGCAAGCAGTTTAGTCCGTTTTAATGCACTTGCACTTGGGTGCTGGCTGCACTCATTACCCAGTAGGTTTCGTATAGGAATCACTTACCTTGTAAACTTTGCCGCCGCCGCCGCTGCCAGACACACAAAACCTAGGAAAATGAGGTTAGGCAGGGAGCATTTTTGGCCCTTTGCAGAACACTGACAGAGAAGGTTGTAGTAATGCATTACTGCAGCAAAGCAATGCTTCTATTGCAGATGTGGAAGAGATTCTGCGAGTATCTTACCTGCCAGGCCCAAACAGCAACCTGCTGCTGGCGACAAGCACTTGTGAATTGTGCACAAGGTGACGCAGTTGCTACTACTACAACAACAATGGAGAATGCCCGTCGAGGGAGAGAGAGGCGCGGTAGGTAGGTGGAATTATATTAGTTTGTCAGGATAGTACTAGTCACCCACTGACTGTTGTAGAGAGTACCCAATCCTGTTTGAAATTGTGTTACCCTCTCCAAACCCGCTACCCTGCATCCTTCTATCCTGGTTATCAATCTTTGTACTTTATTCTTCTTACCACCTCTAGTGTGCTGCAATACCATCAGTGGAGGAAGCAGGCATAAAAGAAGCAAAGCAAATGCAATGGAGAGAGATTAGGGAAAACCAAGAATAAGAATGGGTGGAGAAAATAAAGAGAAAGAAAAAAAAGAAGAAAAAAAAGTGGTCATTGCCAACGGCACGTGGTGTTCCCAAGCGGTCACCCATCCAAGTACTGACCACGCCCAATGCTGCTTAACTTCGGTGATCGGACGAGAACCGGTGTTTTCAGCATGGTATGGCCGTTGGCGTGTGAAACGCTGCTGTAAACGTCACAAATGTAACCACTTGTCTCAGCATGTAAGTTTTGTAAGCCGAGGTAATCTGGGTGATGGATGTGTTTCCCTTTAAGAGGAACTGAAACAGGAGGGGGGTGGAAGTACATACAGTGTATTACAGGTGGGGGGGCTTTGTAAAAACCTATCCGAGACAGACAGGCTCGGCTGTATGAGCCGTCACCGCAACCTAGACAAAGAGTTGCTAGCTAGCATGTGCCAATCAGGTGGTTGCAGTGTCTATTTTTCAAGAACAATTAGGTAACACGGTTACCGAAAGCATATCAGGAGGGGGGGGGGGGGGACACTTTGTTGATGCGCCACATGGAGCGAGAGATATGGGATGCTTTTTATTTATTTATTTATTTATTTATTTTTTTGGTGTTTTTCTTCTTTCTTTCTCCCGTTCCTTCTTTTCTTTTTCTGAGTTATGTAACCAACCTCTTTTGCGGAGGGAGAGAGTGAGATGCAAGGAAAGGTAGCCTACAGGTAAAGCGAGGGAGGAATGCTAATCTGAGCGAGTAGAAGGGCAGCAGCTGCTCTAAGAAGGAAGACAGCACCTTGTGACCAGGGTAACGCGATGGGGCCCAGACTGCAAAGGGGGAGGGAAAAAAAAAATACCCCTCTGAACTTAGTAGAAGTGTTTGTTGTTGACAGATGCCTTTTTTTTTTTTTTTTTTTGTATTGCTACGAGACAAATAGACATGCACCAGGGCAAGCAGTGCTAGATGAGAAATGGGTTTCGCTGCAATGCAGCACCCAAGAAAAAGCACAATTGTGAGGGGGGGGGGGGGAGGGGCACTACATACATACATGCATGCTCCTGGGAGCCACAAGCACACGCAGCACTGAAGCAAGCAGCTCCCGGAACTACACAACATGGATAATTATTTTCACCACACACGTTATAGACCTAGTAGGAGGAGGAGGATAAGGATAATGCACACACGGGCACTACACACTGGTGCTCCTGGGAGCCACAAGCACAGATGCTGTCGCAGCACGGGGGGAGCGTGCAAGCAAGCAACTTCCTGGAATTGCACAGCTATTTTCACCACCCACACACACACGCTATAGGTGTAGGAGTAAGTAGGAAAATACACGCACTGGTGCTCCTGGGAGCCACAAACACTGGTGCTGTCGCAGCACGGGGGAGCGTGCAAGCAAGCAACTCCTGGAATTGCACAGCTATTTTCACCACACACACACACACACACACACGCTATAGGGTGTAGGAGTAAGTAGGAAAATACACGCACTGGTGCTCCTGGGAGCCACAAACACTGGTGCTGTTGCAGCATGGAGGAGCGTGCAAGCAAGCAACTCCTGGAATTGCACAGCTATTTTCACCACCCACACACACACGCTATAGGTGTAGGAGTAAGTAGGAAAATACACGCACTGGTGCTCCTGGGAGCCACAAACACTGGTGCTGTCGCAGCACGGGGGAGCGTGCAAGCAAGCAACTCCTGGAATTGCACAGCTATTTTCACCACACACACCACACACACACACACACGCTATAGGTGTAGAGGAGTAAGTAGGAAAATACACGCACTGGTGCTCCTGGAGCCACAAACACTGATGCTGTCACAGCACGGGGGAGCGTGCAAGCAAGCAACTCCTGGAATTGCACAGCTATTTTCACCACACACACACACACACACACGCTATAGGTGCAGGAGTAAGTAGGAAAATACACGCACTGGTGCTTCTGGGAGCCACAAACACTGGTGCTGTCGCAGCATGGGGGAGCGTGCAAGCAAGCAACTCCTGGAATTGCACAGCTATTTTCACCACACCCCACACACACACACACACACACACACGCTATAGGTGCAGGAGTAAGTAGGAAAATACACGCACTGGTGCTTCTGGGAGCCACAAACACTGATGCTGTCGCAGCACGGGGGAGCGTGCAAGCAAGCAAGCAACTCCTGGAATTGCACATCTATTTTCACACACACGCTATAGGTGTAGGAGTAAGTAGGAAAATACACGCACAGGCACTCACTACACACTGGTGCTCCTGGGAGCCACAAGCACAGCACTGAGGGGCTTGCAAGCAAGCAAGGAAGCAAGTAGCAGCTGGAACTGCATTGCACAGCATAGGGATTTTTGTTTTGTTTTGCACAGCACACCATTAGGACGTTATAGAGGAAGATTGCACACCAATCAGGATAATTCTGCACCTTATATTTATGAACTGAATTTAAACTACTTGTGTTTTCACCACAATCTGCGCATTGCACTTTTTATTTCTTGCTATAGATGCTGCAACGTAGTTGCTTCCGTTTTGAAGATGGACGGCAGAATTAATAGAGCCGTTGTGCAGAATTACCCAGTGAAATCACAACGCACTGAATGCACACGCTACTGGGTCACACAAGCATTTCGTCCGCCGCTCCAGATGATACAAATTCGTTCGTGGCTGGAGCGCAGGACTCCAGATACAGTTGAAGCAGTGGTCCTGCGGGAGATGCTGGCACCTGAAACACAGAAGGAATAAAGAGGAAACAGACATTTCTGACTTCCATGGTAAACTTTAACCAAGAACACGTGCGCTAACAAACCATGTTCTGCGGAATGCAGCAGCCTGGAGTCCAATATGGCGGCGATGACGCCAAGGATTAAAGCAAATAAACTGCTCAAACGCGAATTACAAACAAAACTAAGTTACATACGTACGCACGCCGCGAATAACTATGAATAAAGCAAGACAATGTAATACGCCCTTTTAACCACTGTTGTCTGCCTTCCATCCATCGCGACGAGAAAGACCGTTGAAGCCAAACCAACATGTGCTGCGTAAAGAAATCCAATATGGCGACGGGGCCAAGATGTCCCCCCAAAACGAACCTCCGAAATCGGGCATTGCAGCTTAGAAACGAGGAGACATATTAAATAACTTAGTGAGTAAGCAACACATTACCATTCCTTATTTTCTACTATTATATATATATATATATATATATTTTTTTTTTTTTTTTTTTTTTTTTTTTTTTTTTTTTAAGTCCTCGCGCATACAGGTACTGCGCAAGGCACGACGGCCAATACCCTTCTTCCTAACAAAAATCGTACCTGGGTGCATTCACGCACGTATACGTACCTTTTCGCTTCCAATTCCTCATCACCAACTTCAACCGTCTTCACCTCGGCAGACATCTTGTGACGAAAGGAGTAACGCTGAGCGCAGCGCAGTGCAGCCAACCTAAATCATAGCAGCGCAGGTGAGATCCGCAGCGGCCTGTCCTGCAGCAAAGGATCAAGTGCGCCCTGCGTGAGCGACGAACGAAGGAACTAACTCGGAGCAGAGCAACCTCCTCGCAAATGATACGTTTTTGCGATTCGTCTCATAGCTAGAGAATTGGCTTGACCTGCAAACCATTGGAGCGAGCTAGCGCCAACCTGCTGTGTGTGTGTGTGTGGTAATGTTGCTGTTTAAGGTCAGTTGGCCGCGCAATGCTGCAAAAATTGAAAACCCGCTGTAGTGCCAAAGGAATCCAACCGGTTAACAGCCGCAAGGTGGCAGTAGTAGCACGGTCATATGTTGCTAAAGGGCGTGGCAATGCTACGGCATCTATAAAGATGTTGGCTATTTGAGGTTATGTGGTACATGAGCTAGCTAAAGGCGACTTCATCGAAACATAAAGATAACCCCATTTATGTCACGGTAAGTTTGATCAAATAATGTTTTGGGGTAAATGGAGAAATCTGATACACAAAGCTACTGTTAAATGAGCTATTGATTGCTTTGTATCTTTTTTTAACGAAAACAGGAACATAAAAATTAATATTATTAATAGTGAACATGTTCTCATTATTACTATTATGATTAATATTATTGTTATTAATATTACTATTATTGGTGGTGGTGGTGTTGGTAGTATGATGATTATGTTGATGAGTATTATTATAATTATTATTAATTGTAAGAATAACTGTCAGCCCAAACAGATCTACTTGCTCTTTAGTTATGTCATTGGTAGCCTTAAAAAAAGAAGGAAAAAAAAAAAAGGCTGTTTTGTCATTGAAGAAAACATGAAAGAGGTGGAGAACAGTAGGAGGAGATATTCGGAAGAACAGTATATGCGTATTATTATTCCTTTTGTGTGACCTGGTTTGTTCTAACAATCGAGACGCTAGCCTTCGAGGATTCTACTGCCCTTTCGCGAGTGTTGTGTTGGCCCTGAAAAAGGGCCGTTTATTCGTCACGCTCGTCGCACACTGGCGTCCACATTTACTTGGAGCTGGTGTACTTGGTGACAGCCTTAGTGCCCTCGCTGACGGCGTGCTTGGCCAGCTCGCCGGGTAGAAGCAGGCGCACTGCCGTCTGGATCTCCCGGCTGGTGATGGTGGAGCGCTTGTTGTAGTGCGCCAGGCGAGAGGCCTCGGCAGCGATGCGCTCGAAAATGTCGTTCACGAAGCTATTCATGATGCTCATGGCCTTGGAGCTGATGCCGGTGTCGGGGTGCACTTGTTTGAGCACCTTGTAGATGTAGATGGCGTAGCTCTCCTTCCTCTTGCGCTTCTTCTTCTTATCTCCCTTGGAAATGTTCTTCTGGGCCTTGCGGCCTTCTTGGCAGCCTTTCCACTGGTTTTTGGCGGCATGATTCTCGGATGTGAAACAACGCTGCGTCCCTGCGGCCTCTATAACTGAAATGATAAGGGGGAGTTGCCTTCGCTGGGCGCACCAACCGGCTTTCGGCCAATGAGGCGTTTTTCTGGGGTTGGTGCGGTACGACGCCGGCGGAGGCGAGGATATAAAGAAAACATGCAATTCCAAATTCACGCATTATAGGAGAGATCTTCTCTACAGTACGTACACCGCACGCCAGAACACATCATCACCATGTCAGGACGAGGCAAGGGAGGAAAAGTTAAGGGAAAGTCCAAATCTCGCTCCAGCAGGGGCAGGTCTCCAGTTCCCCGTGGGCCGTATCCATCGACTTCTGCGCAAGGGCAACTATGCCGAGCGAGTTGGAGCCGGCGCCCCCGTGTACCTAGCCGCCGTGATGGAGTACCTGGCCGCCGAGGTGTTAGAGTTGGCGGGAAACGCCGCAGGGATAACAAGAAGACGAGGATAATCCCCAGGCATCTCCAGCTAGCCATTCGCAACGACGAGGAGTTGAACAAACTCCTCTCCGGCGTGACCATCGCGCAGGGTGGCGTATTGCCCAACATCCAGGCAGTGCTGCTTCCCAAGAAGACCGAGAAGAAGGCCTAAGCGGGCTTATAATTTTGTTTTCCTTTTCGGTCAAATGGCATTAAACGGCCCTTTTCAGGGCCAACACGAAACTTGCGAAAGGGCAGTAGAATCCTAGAAGGCTAAGCTAGCTTTTCTTTCAACCAACCCTTCTCACCCCTCCACAGGCAGATGTTATTCTTTGCCCTAGAGCTGATCGTCCGTAGGTCGCGAGGGCGAGCACCACCATCAGGGATTCCCTAATAATAAGCAGGCAGCGTGCTTTTCCAAGAAGGAAGTGGGTCGTGGTAATGATCGCCCATATTTTTACTACTTGCGGCACCGTTATGCATACCTGTATAGGAATGAATGTATACATAAATAGTGATAAGAGGAGTAAACCAAAGAATAGATAAGGGGGACAGTACATCGTAAACAACTTCCCTTCCCGAGCAACAAACAATTAGATAGGGGGAAAAAAAGTAAACCACAGATTAGATAAGGGGACAGTATATCGTAAACAACGCGCCATCCGTTCCCGAGCAACAAACAATTAGATAGAAAAAAAAAAAAAATAATCGCGGTGGTGGGGGAACCATTGCATGCGGCAACCAACTCGAAGAGAATGAGGCGACGCTGCAGTTAGCTATTCATTCCCGCCATTTTTATTACCGGTGGCACCGTGCACAAACCCGCATTTTATTACTACTTGTGGCACCGTGCACAAACCCGCTTTTTTTTTTTTACTACGTGTAGCACCGTTACGGATCCCCATGATAAGCGGGCAGCGTGCTTTTCCAAGAAGAAGTGGGTCGTGGTAATGGTCGCGAGCACCACCATTAGGGATTCCCATGAAATGCAGGCAGCGTGCTTTTCCAAGAAGTGGGTCGTGGTAATGATCGCGAGCACCACCATTAGGAATTCCCATGATAAGCAGGCAGCGTGCTTTTCCAAGAAGAATTAACGAAGCGTATGCATGCATGGGAGACAGGATCCACGTAGGCAGGTTTTGACTCTCACGCTCGCAGGTCAGGACCTGCAAGCGAGTCAAGTGCCCGTGCGTGAAAAGCGTACGCCGCAGAGCAATGCGGATCCCATCGCCACCCCCCTCGTAATAACTAGACCTGGCTGGCCAGTGTTCTCCGAAAGTCTATTGCGGTAAGTCTAAGAAGGTTCACAAGCAAGAGGCGCGCAATTGAGACAATTACAGGACGGTTCGCAAACCCCAAGGCGAAATGGAGGAGCAAAGGATAAACATCGTTGGTTATTGTGGACTAACAGCTCTGAATGGAATAAGTTGTTGGCCCTGAAAAGGGCCGTTTTTGATCCGTTGTTAAACCTCCGTGCGTGCGGTCGCAAGGGAACAGGCTTAACCGCCGAAACCGTACAGGGTGCGGCCCTGTCGCTTGAGGGCGTACACCACGTCCATAGCAGTGACGGTCTTCCTCTTGGCGTGCTCGGTGTAGGTGACGGCATCCCTGATGACGTTCTCGAGGAACACCTTGAGCACGCCTCTAGTCTCCTCGTAGATGAGGCCGGAGATACGCTTCACACCTCCTCTGCGCGCCAGACGACGAATGGCTGGCTTTGTGATGCCCTGGATGTTGTCTCGCAGGACTTTCCTGTGGCGCTTGGCGCCTCCCTTTCCGAGTCCCTTGCCGCCTTTGCCTCGTCCAGTCATGTCTGTAGCGGGATAACCTTCTCTCTCCGTGAAACCTCGAAGAATGAGCCGAGCACATGAAAGGGCTCCCTTTTTGTAGTGAGGCCGGCAATGGGCGACGAAACTGATCGCTTAGCCAATGGGACCGCAGAGGGCGGTCTGTGGGAGCAGTCCGAGAGACCAAAAAGGGGCGGCTTGTTCTGCGGCGGCTCATTTACTCGAGACAAGGCAGTAGAAAATAATCCGAGATGGCTCGTACCAAGCAGACAGCGCGTAAATCCACTGGCGGCAAGGCTCCCAGAAAACAGCTGGCCACCAAAGCCGCAAGGAAGAGTGCTCCCGCCACCGGCGGAGTGAAGAAGCCCCACCGTTACCGCCCGGGTACCGTCGCGCTTCGGAGATTCGGCGTTATCAGAAGAGCACGGAGCTGCTCATCCGCAAGCTGCCCTTCCAGCGTCTGTGAGAGAGATCGCCCAGGACTTTAAGACGGATCTGCGTTTCAGAGCTCGGCGGTCATGGCACTGCAGGAGGGCTAGCGAGGCCTACCTGGTGGGTCTCTTCGAAGACACCAACCTGTGCGCCATTCATGCCAAGCGGGTAACCATCATGCTAAGGACATCCAGCTGGCACGCAGAATCCGCGGGGAGAGAGCCTAATCGTGGAAGTCGAGGAAGGCAGAGGTCATTTGCCGAACCAAAAACGGCCCTTTTCAGGCCAACATTACGCTCGTTAAAGTAAAGGTGGAAAGGAGGGACTGAGGTCTGAACTTTTAATTGGGAATTTCGTAGCGCACTAACCCAGTATTTTGTTTTACTACTTGTGGCACCGTTCCCAATCCCGCATTTTTTTTTTTTACTACTTCTGCCTCCGTGCACAAACTCGCTTGTTTTGCTACTTGTGCCACCGTTATGCATGCGTGTATAGGAATGAATGTATACATAAATACTGATAAGAGGAGTAAACCAAAGATTAGATGAGGTGACAGTACATCGTAAACAACGCCCCGCCCCTTCCCGAGCAACAAACAATTAGATAGAAAAAAAAAAAACCGGTGGATGGGGGACGGGAACCGTTGGGCATGCGACAACCAACTGGAAGAGAATGAGACGACGCTGCAGTTAGCTATTCATTCCCGCTATTTTTTACTACTTGTGGCACCGTGCACATACCCGCATTTTTTTTACTAATTGTCCACATACCCCCATTTTCTTACTACTTCTGCCACCGTGCACAAACACGCTTGTTTACTACTAGTGGCACCGTTATGCATGAGTGTAAAGGAATGAATGTATACATAAATAGTGATAAGAGGAGTAAACCAAAGATTAGATAAGGGGACAGTACATCGTAAACAACGCTCCGCCCCTTCCCGAGCAACAAACAATTACATAGGGAAAGGAGTAGGGGGAAAAAAAAAGGCGCGGCGCGTGGTGGGGAGAACCGGAACCGTTGGGCATGCGGCAACCAAGTGGAAGAGAATGAGGCGACGCTACAGTTAGCTATTCATTCCCCGGCCAGTCTTTGGTTTGCCACGCAATTATTATGGTAACGAACCCCAGAAGCTGGGATATGTGTCGCCCATTTACGCATATTCCCGCCCTACTAGATGAGCCCCGGTTTTGTGCACTTGGCGTTATGGTGTGGGATATTATCCACCGTAGCTAATGCTCTTTCAGAAGCGGAGTGATGGCCCTGATAAGGGCCGTTTTCCCCCAATCCACCCGTTCGGGGGATGGGGACAGTTGAGAAGGGCCGTGGCCCTGACTGTGGGTTGGCCCGAGGGCTCACTTCTTTTTCGGGCTGGCCTTCTTGGGCGCCTTGGCTTTTGCTGCCTTCTTGGGTTTGGGAGCCTTGGGCTTCTTCGTCGGCATTTTGGTGGCTTCTTGGCTTTGGAAGGAGCCTTCTTCGGCTTGGCGCAGAAGGAGCAGCCCTCTTCTTCTCGGAGGGCTTCTTGGCAGCCTTCTTGGGCGAAGCCTTAGATGCGGATCTCTTGGCCTTTCCGGAGGAAGACCTTCTTCTCCTTGGGCGCTGCGGGTCTGCCCCTGGAAGGCGCGGCGGATGCAGATGACTTCTCTGGCTTCGCTGCCGAGGCGAGCTTGAAGGAACCAGAAGCGCCTTTGCCCTTGGTCTGCACAAGCTCTCCTGAGGCCACGGCCGCTTTCAAGTACTTCTTGATGAACGGCGCGAGCTTCTCGGAGTCAGCCTTGTAATTGGCAGCGATGTACTTCTTGATGGCCTGTAGAGAGGAGCCGCCCCTCTCCTTGAGGCTCTTAATGGCGTTGCTCACCATCTCGGAGGTACGAGGATGAGCCGGCTTGGTCCTGGCTTCTTTGCCGAAGAGGCCTTGGCCTTCTTGGGCGAAACCTGCGCTGGTGCTGCGGCGGGAGCCGTTGTTGCTGCGGTATCTGCCATGTCTGAAGTGAAAATGCACAAAAATCGGGTTTTTTTTTTATCTGAAGTGAAAATGTACAAAATCGCGAACCTGAAAATCAAGCGATGTTCGCCCAGTCACGAACCTCTGAGAAAACGCGAGGGAGCTGCCGGCAGGTCGCGCGCGTGGCCACGAGCCAGTGGCGTGCTTCCTGACATGGTTTCCACCCTCTTCACGAAGCCCCTCATGGCAAGCGTCGGTTCCTTGGGCCATCGCCGCAAGCCCCGAAGATTGGGGATGCTGCAGGAGCCGGAGCGGCCCATGTCAGGATAAACCCCTGGCTTGGGGAGCCTTGCGAATTCGGGCTTGCAATCCGGACCTGGTGAGCACCGTGGCCGGGTTTCTCACTTGGGAGGACTGCACGGCGTCGCGAAGAGCGATGTCCCTTTGGGGGCGAGAAGTGCGAACCTTTGGCTGTCCCCACACGAAGCGAGCGCGTTCCAGGTTGCACCCTGCTGTCTGTGAAGCTTCTCAAAAGTTGGCCTGCATCGAACACAATTTCTGACAAGGAGGGCAAGAAAGCGCAAATCCTCCGATTAGGGGATGTTCCGACTGGCTCGAGATGAGTCAGAGGGACTAGGTACGTCGAGGTAGAGGAGCTAGCAACCCCCGAGACAGCAGGCCTTCGGTGTGGCAGAGGAAGTGCCGCTGACTGCGGCGCCAAACAAGTGGTGGCGCAAGGTCTGGGAAGCGGATTAACGATGCGTTTCTTGTTGCAGGCGCGGAACTACCGGAGAAGACGATGCGGTGACCCCTGTCGTCATGCTGTGGGAGAGTCGTCCGCACCTACCTACCACAGAATGCGGGTATGACATCGGAGCAGAAGAGCCCAGGCGTGGTAAACGGGTGCCGCAGGGTTGATGCAATCTCGTGATCAACATTCCTCGACGCCGCCCCCGGCGACGAAATACAACGTAGATTGTCGTCGACAGCTCAAATCAGTGTGCGTGGCTCTTTTCTTTCTTTACCAATAAGGAAATAAACGTGCTTATGTGCCGAATGTAATATGCTTGTGGTTTATGATGCAGTGTGCACTTGAGGTTAGATTAGGTTAGGTCGCACATATTATGTCACATCCATTTGATTTGAGGTTAAAGAAGATTTATTACCCCACGACACGGCGATGTGGTATAAGGTACTTATTCTGTCTCTTCGGTTCTCGATCGCACTAATGGGAAGGGGGGGGGGAATTAATACGGAAAGACGGCGCTCGCTTCATAGATGTTCCAAAACCCTCGGGATTACTAATGTATGCGTACAAATAAAATGAGATGGGGTCCGAGTTTGCCACAATGCTAGTGGCAATATCGCTACTGGATGCATAACCTCAATGTGCGTTCCAAACTCCATGAATTAAAAACGTATGCGAGGTGAAAAAGGTGATTCAGGCATGCAAGCCTAAGGCATAAGCTTTGGAAGCATAACCTCAATGTGCGTTCCAAACTCCATGGAATTAAAAACGTATGCGAGGTGAAAAAGGTGATTCAGGCATGCAAGCCTAAGGCATAAGCTTTGGAGGCATAACCTCACTCTTCGTACCCAGACACCTTGGAATTGAAAATGCACACAATGGGAATAATGCCATTAACATATTCAAGTAGATACACATAAAAGGACACGTAGCACCCAGCATGCTTTGCCTTTTGCACAGGTTTTGGAGCCATGACCTCTGACCGTGGAATTCCAATGTATCTGATGTGAACAAGACATTCAGGTATGCAAGCATAAAATTATTCAAAATGTGCAAATGCACTGAAAACTGCAAGTTGCAATAGCGCCACCCTACTGCATAATCCTTGGAAGCAAAACCTCACACCTTGGAATTCAAACGTGTGTGATGTGAACAATGTCATCAGTGTATGCAGTTACACATAAAATGACACGCGGTCCAAATATTGCTTACTCCGTGGAAAGCATAACCTCCCCTTCAGTTCGAAATATCTTGGAATGAAAATGCTTTTGAGGCGAGAAATAGCTTTGGAAGCATAACCTCACTCACTGCGCGTTTTGAAATTTCTTAGAATTGGGGAGGGGAAAAAAAAAAAAAAAAAAAAAAAAAAAAAAAAAAAAAAAAAAAAAAAAAAAAAAAAAAAAGGAATCATTAACACATAAAATGAGGTGAGTCAAATTCTGGTAGTAGCATTAGCCCCAGTACTCTACATAAAGTAGGCTGTTGCATACACTTTGAGAGCACAACCTCACTCTGCGTTGCATTTCAAAACTAGTTGTAATCAAAAATGTATGTGATTTGAACAACGTAATTTATGCATGGATATAAGATATACACTGGGACAGGGGGGGGGGCGGTCAAAATTTTCAAATGCAGCACCTAGTATAATATTCCATTGCATAAGCTTTGGGAAGCATAACCTCACTCTCCATCCCGAAACCCTTTGGAATTGCAGTGCAGGTGGCACACGTGCACCAGACATGTAGTAATGTGTTACACTATGCACACCAACTGGCCTACTGCATAACCTCACTTCCTGCTTGTGTACACAGTGACTTGAACAATGTTATAAATGTGTGCAAACTTAAAATGAAACTGGGTCCAAAATTTGCAAATGCACACAAAACTGCTGGAGGCAGGGTCCAGCACAGAGTAGAATAAGGATTAAGCTTTAGCAACATAGCTTGGTGGGGACAATGTAATTTGCAATTGCTAATGGCAGTAGCTCCAGCACTCTACAGAAACTAGCCTACTGCAAACGATTTGGAAGCATAACCTCACACGTTGGAATTCAAATGTGAGCAATGTCATTAATGTGGAATTAAAATGCAGGCATGTATTTAACTGAACCTCTGTGCACCCAAACTGGATTGGGTGTGGAAGCATGACCCCACTTGCTGCTGCAGTAGAAGTAAAATACAGGCGTTGGGCAACTTCAATCAAGCATTTATTTAACTGAACCTGTTTGCACACAAACTGGATTGGGTGTGGAAGGATAACCTCACTTGCTGCAGTGGAACTAAAATGCAGGCATGGGGCAACTACAATGCAGCATGCATTTAACTGAACCTGTGTGCACACAAACTGGATTGGTTGTGGAAGTATAAAATCACTTGCTGGAGTGGAACTAAAATAGAGGCGTGGTGTAACAGCAATCAAGCATGTATTTAACTGAACCTTTGTGCACACAAACTGGATTGGTTGTGGAAGTATACAATCACTTGCTGCAGTGTAACTAAAATAGAGGCGTGGTGTAACAGCAATGAAGCATGTATTTAACTGAACCTTTGTGCACATAAACTGGACTAGGTGTGGAAGTATAACCTCACTTGCTGCGGTGGAACTAACTTACAGGCGTGGGGCAACTGCATGGTTAACTGAACCACTGTGCACACAAACTGGACTGAGCGCCCAAGCATAACCTCACTCTGCTGCAGTTTAACTAAAATTCACTTAGCATGTAGTCAACTGAACCACGGTGCCCAAGAACTGGATTGGGTGTGGAAGGATAAACTCACTTGCTGCAGTGGAACTAAAATGGAGGCGTTGGGCAACTACAATGCATCATGTATTACATGAACCTTCTTGCACACAAACTGGATTGGTTGTGGAAGTATACAATCACTTGCTGCAGTGTAACTAAAATAGAGGCGTGGTGTAACAGCAATGAAGCATGTATTTAACTGAACCTTTGTGCACATAAACTGGACTAGGTGTGGAAGTATAACCTCACTTGCTGCGGTGGAACTAACTTACAGGCGTGGGGCAACTGCATGGTTAACTGAACCACTGTGCACACAAACTGGACTGAGCGCCCAAGCATAACCTCACTCTGCTGCAGTTAAACTAAAATTCACTTAGCATGTAGTCAACTGAACCACGGTGCCCAAGAACTGGATTGGGTGTGGAAGGATAACCTCACTTGCTGCAGTGGAACTAAAATGGAGGCGTTGGGCAACTACAATGCATCATGTATTACATGAACCTTCTTGCACACAAACTGGATTGGTTGTGGAAGTATACAATCACTTGCTGCAGTGTAACTAAAATAGAGGCGTGGTGTAACAGCAATGAAGCATGTATTTAACTGAACCTTTGTGCACATAAACTGGACTAGGTGTGGAAGTATAACCTCACTTGCTGCGGTGGAACTAACTTACAGGCGTGGGGCAACTGCATGGTTAACTGAACCACTCTGCACACAAACTGGACTGAGCGCCCAAGCATAACCTCACTCTGGTGCAGTTTAACTAAAATTCAGGAGTGGAACAACTTCACTTAGCAGGTAGTCAACTGAACCACGGTGCCCAAGAACTCGGTTGGGTGTGGAAGGGATAACCTCACTTGCTGCAGTGGAACTAAAATAGAGGCGTTGGGCAACTACAATGCATCATGTATTACATGAACCTTCTTGCACACAAACTGGATTGGTTGTGGAAGTATACAATCACTTGCTGCAGTGTAACTAAAATAGAGGCGTGGTGTAACAGCAATGAAGCATGTATTTAACTGAACCTTTGTGCACATAAACTGGACTAGGTGTGGAAGTATAACCTCACTTGCTGCGGTGGAACTAACTTACAGGCGTGGGGCAACTGCATGGTTAACTGAACCACTGTGCACACAAACTGGACTGAGCGCCCAAGCATAACCTCACTCTGCTGCAGTTTAACTAAAATTCAGGAGTGGAACAACTTCACTTTGCATGTAGTCAACTGAACCACGGCGCCCAAGAACTGGATTGGGTGTGGAAGGATAACCTCACTTGCTGCAGTGGAACTAAAATGGAGGCGTTGGGCAACTACAATGCATCATGTATTACATGAACCTTCTTGCACACAAACTGGATTGGGTGTGGAAGTATAACATCACTTGCTGCAGTGGAAATAACAAACAGACGTGGGGCAACTGCAATCAGGCATGTATTTAACTGAACCTTTTTGCACACAAACTGGATTGGGTGTGGAAGTATAACCTCACTTGCTGCAGTAGAAGTAAAATACAGGCGTTGGGCAACTTCAATCAAGCATTTATTTAACTGAACCTGTTTGCACACAAACTGGATTGGGTGTGGAAGGATAACCTCACTTGCTGCAGTGGAACTAAAATGCAGGCATGGGGCAACTACAATGCAGCATGCATTTAACTGAACCTGTGTGCACACAAACTGGATTGGTTGTGGAAGTATAAAATCACTTGCTGGAGTGGAACTAAAATAGAGGCGTGGTGTAACAGCAATCAAGCATGTATTTAACTGAACCTTTGTGCACACAAACTGGATTGGTTGTGGAAGTATACAATCACTTGCTGCAGTGTAACTAAAATAGAGGCGTGGTGTAACAGCAATGAAGCATGTATTTAACTGAACCTTTGTGCACATAAACTGGACTAGGTGTGGAAGTATAACCTCACTTGCTGCGGTGGAACTAACTTACAGGCGTGGGGCAACTGCATGGTTAACTGAACCACTGTGCACACAAACTGGACTGAGCGCCCAAGCATAACCTCACTCTGGTGCAGTTTAACTAAAATTCAGGAGTGGAACAACTTCACTTTGCATGTAGTCAACTGAACCACGGCGCCCAAGAACTGGATTGGGTGTGGAAGGATAACCTCACTTGCTGCAGTGGAACTAAAATGGAGGCGTTGGGCAACTACAATGCATCATGTATTACATGAACCTTCTTGCACACAAACTGGATTGGGTGTGGAAGTATAACATCACTTGCTGCAGTGGAAATAACAAACAGACGTGGGGCAACTGCAATCAGGCATGTATTTAACTGAACCTTTTTGCACACAAACTGGATTGGGTGTGGAAGTATAACCTCACTTGCTGCGGTGGAACTAACTTACAGGCGTGGGGCAACTGCAATCAGGCATGTATTTAACTGAACGTTTTTGCACACAAACCGGATTGGGTGTGGAAGTATAACCTCACTTGCTGCATATAACTAAAATGCAGGCGTGGGGCAACTCAAATGCTGCATGTATTTAACTGAACCACTCTGCACACAAACTGGATAGGGAAAGGAACCATGACTTAGTTCCACCGCAGCAAGTGAGGTTATACTTCCACACCTAATCCAGTTTATGTGCACAAAGATTCAGTTAAATACATGCATAATTGCAGTTTCCCCACGCCTGTATTTTAGTTACACTGCAGCAAGTGGGGTCATGCTTCCACACCCAATCCAGTTTGTGTGCACAAAGGTTCGGTTAAATACATGTTTGATTGCAGTTGCCCCACGCCTGCATTCTAGTTCTATGCAGCAAGTGAGGTTATACTTCCACACCTAATCCAGTTTATGTGCACAAAGGTTCAGTTAAATACATGCCTGATTGCAGTTGCCCCACGCCTGTATTATAGTTACACTGCAGCAAGTGGGGTCATGCTTCCACACCCAATCCAGTTTGTGTGCACAGAGATTCAGTTAAATACATACATGCCTGATTGCAGTTGCCCAACGCTCCCATTCTAGTTCCACTGAAGGAGAGTGAGGTTATGTTTCCAAGCTCATTCCATTCGGGGTGTGGTTCAGTTTAATACATGCTTCATTGCAGTTGCCCCACGCCTGCATTTTCCACTGCAGCAAGTGGGGTCATGATTCCTTTCCCAATCCAGTTTGTATGCAGAGTGGTTCAGTTATATACATGCAGCATTTGAGTTGCCCCATGCCTGCATTTTAGTTCTATGCAGCAAGTGAGGTTATACTTCCACACCTAATCCAGTTTGTATGCAGAGTGGTTCAGTTATATACATGCAGCATTTGAGTTGCCCCATGCCTGCATTTTAGTTCTATGCAGCAAGTGAGGTTATACTTCCACACCTAATCCAGTTTATGTGCACAAAGGTTCAGTTAAATACATGCCTGATTGCAGTTGCCCCACGCCTGTATTTTAGTTACACTGCAGCAAGTGGGGTCATGCTTCCACACCCAATCCAGTTTTGTGTGCACAAAGGTTCGGTTAAATACATGTTTGATTGCAGTTGCCCCACGCCTGCATTTTAGTTACACGCAGCAAGTGAGGTTATACTTCCACACCCAATCCAGTTTGTGTGCAAAAAGGTTCAGTTAAATACATGCCTGATTGCAGTTGCCCCACGCCTGTGTTTCAGTTGCACTGAAGCAAGTGGGGTCATGCTTCCACACCCAATCCAGTTTGTGTGCACAAAGGTTCTGTTAAATACATACATGCCTGATTGCAGTTGCCCCACGCCTGTGTTTCAGTTGCACTGAAGCAAGTGGGGTCATGCTTCCACACCCAATCCAGTATGTGTGCACAGAGATTCAGTTAAATACATACATGCCTGATTGCAGTTGCCCAACGCCTCCATTTTAGTTCCACTGCAGCAGAGTGAGGTTATGCTGCCAAGCTCATTCCAGTCGGGGTTAGGTTCGGTTTAATACATGCTTCATTGCAGTTGCGTGGGGCAACTGCATCCACGCCTGTGGTAAACTGTGGACACAAACTGGACTGAGCAGCCAAGCATAACCTCACTCTGGTGCAGTTTATCTAAAATTCAGGAGTGGAACAACTTCACTTAGCATGTAGTCAACTGAGCCACGGTGCCCAAGACCCCAGTTGCTGCAGTGGAACTAAAATGGAGGCGTTGGGCAACTACAATGCATCATGTATTAGATGAACCTTCTTGCACACAAACTGGATTGGGTGTGGAATGCAGTACCCCAGTTGCTGCAGTGGGACTAAAATACAGACGTGGGGCAGAACTGAACCTTTGTGCACACAAACTAGGATTGGGTGTGTAAGCAATACACCCTTTTGCTGCATTGGAAGTATATAGCAGAATTGGAGCAACTTCACTTAGCATGTTATTACCTGAACCACTGTGCCAAGCAACGTGATTGAGTTTGAAATTATAACCTCACTCTGCTGCAGTGCAACTAAAATGCAGGAGCGGAGGAACTTCACTTAGCATGTAGTCAACTGTATCACTGTGCCCACCAACTGGATTTAGTGTGGTATTATAACCTCACTCTGCTGCAGGGAAATAAATTACAGGCTTGGCTTAAACTGAACCACTGTGCACACGAACTGGATTGAGTGTGGAAGCATAACCTCAATCTGGTGCAGAGGAACTCAAATGCAGGCGTGGAGCAACTGCACTTAGCATGTAGTCAACTGAACCTGTGTGCACACAAACTGGATTGGATGTGGAAGCATGACCCCGCTTGCTGCAGTAGAACTAAAATACAGGCGTGGGGCAACTGCACTTAGCATGTAGTCAACTGAATCACTGTGCACACCAACTGGATTGGGTGTGGAGGAGGCATAACCTCACTCTGCTGCAGTGGAAGTAAAATGCAGGAGTGGAGCAACTGCACTTAGCATGTAGTCAACTGAACCACTGTGCACAAAAATTCGATTGAGTCTGGAAGCATGACTCCTCCTGCTGCAGTGATGTAGCGAGGCGTGGAGCAACTGCACCAAGCACATAGTGAACTCCAAAAACTGGATTCAGTGACGAAGCATAACCTCACTTCCTGCACCGAAACTAAAATGCAGGAACTGCGGCATGTGCGTAGTGAACTGTAGGAGATGAAAAGGCAAGAGTACAGTGAGGCGTGGCGCTACTGCAACCAAGCGTTTATTAAAGTGAACCACTGTGCCCACCAACTGGATTGAGTGTGGAATTATAACCTCACTCTGCTGCAGTGCAACTAAAATGCAGGAGCGGAGGAACCGCACTTAGCATGTAGTCAACTGTATCACTGTGCCCACCAACTGGATTTAGTGTGGTATTATAACCTCACTCTGCTGCAGGGAAATAAATTACAGGCGTGGATTAAACTGAACCACTGTGCCCACCAACGGGATTGAGTTTGGAATTATAACCTTGCTCTGCTGCAACGGAACTAAAATGCAGTAGTGGAGGAACTTCACTTAGCATGTAGTCAACTGAACCACTGTGCCCACGAACTGGATTGGGTGTGGAAGCATGACTCCACTTGCTGAAGTGGAACTAAAATGGAACCGTGGGGCAACTGCAATCAAGCATGTAGTAAACTGAACCATTGTGCACGCACGCAAAGTGGATTGAGTGTGGAAGCATGACCCGACTTGCTGCAGTGGAACTAAAATGGATGCGTGGGGCAACTGGAATCAAGCATGTAGTCAACTGAATCACTGTGCACACCAACTGGATTGGGTGTGGAGGAGGCATAACCTCACTCTGCTGCAGTGGAAGTAAAATGCAGGAGTGGAGCAACTGCACTTAGCATGTAGTCAACTGAACCACTGTGCACAAAAATTCGATTGAGTCTGGAAGCATGACTCCTCCTGCTGCAGTGATGTAGCGAGGCGTGGAGCAACTGCACCAAGCACATAGTGAACTCCAACACTGTGCACACGAACTGGATTCAGTGACGAAGCATAACCTCACTTCCTGCACCGAAACTAAAATGCAGGAACTGCGGCATGTGCGTAGTGAACTGTAGGAGATGAAAAGGCAAGAGTACAGTGAGGCGTGGCGCTACTGCAACCAAGCGTTTATTAAAGTGAACCACTGTGCCCACCAACTGGATTGAGTGTGGAATTATAACCTCACTCTGCTGCAGTGGAAGTAAAAGGCAAGAGTGTAGCAAGTGCAACCAAGCGTGTATAGTTATGTGGTTAACTGAACCAGTGCACACAAACTGTATTGGGTGTGGCCCCACTTGCTGCAGTGGAACTAAAATGGATGCGTGGGGCAACTGGAATCAAGCATGTAGTCAACTGAATCACTGTGCACACCAACTGGATTGGGTGTGGAAGCATAACCTCACTCTGCTGCAGTAGAACTAAAATGCATGTGCAACCAAGCATGTGGTAAACTGAGTCACTGTGCACACAAAGGGAATTGAGTGTGGAAGCATGACCTGACTTGCTGCAGTGGAACTAAAATGCAGGCGTGGGGCAAAAGCAACGAAGCGTGTATTAAACTGAACCACTGTGACCACCAACTGGATTGAGTGTGGTATTATAAACTCACTCTTCTGCAGAGGACCTAAAATACAGGCGTGGAGCAACATATAGGCATAACCTAAACCTAGATAAGGGAATGGGGGCTTGGAGCTTAAATGAGGAAGCGGAAGCTTTAAGGTGAGAAATAACAATTCAGAATGTCATATAGCCATCAAGTTATTTATTTGCTGCTTTGTTGTTCGAATGGGAAGTTCAGTTGAGGAAAGCAGTCAGTCAGTCAGTCTCTCTCTCACGGGAATGGGTATTGGGCGGGGACAAATTTAAGGAGAGCTCTTAGTATCTGGTAAGTGTGCAATACATTAGCTTGATGCTTCACATATGCTAGTATTTGAATTTTTTTTGTTTTTTATTTTTTATTTTTTTTTTTTTTTTGTTTCTTTATTGATTTGTCTGTTTGAGGAACCGGAGAGCCGGCCAGGTAGGCTCGCAGAACCATAAAGCGAGCCACACTCTAGGTGTGGATCAGCAGCCGATTAAGGGTGCATAAGTAAGTGGGTTCTACAGACAGACAGACACACAGACAGACAGACAGACAGACACACACACACACACACACACACACACACACCACAGTGGCAAGCAGTTTAGTCCGTTTTAATGCACTTGCACTTGGGTGCTGGCTGCACTCATTACCCAGTAGGTTTCGTATAGGAATCACTTACCTTGTAAACTTTGCCGCCGCCAGACACACAAAACCTAGGAAAATGAGGTTAGGCAGGGAGCATTTTTGGCCCTTTGCAGAACACTGACAGAGAAGGTTGTAGTAATGCATTACTGCAGCAAAGCAATGCTTCTATTGCAGATGTGGAAGAGATTCTGAGAGTATCTTACCTGCCAGGCCCAAACAGCAACCTGCTGCTGGCGACAAGCACTTGTGAATTGTGCACAAGGTGACGCAGTTGCTGCTACTACTACTACAACAACAATGGAGAATGCCCGTCGAGGGAGAGAGAGGCGCGGTAGGTAGGTGGAATTATATTAGTTTGTCAGGATAGTACTAGTCACCCACTGACTGTTGTAGAGAGTACCCAATCCTGTTTGAAATTGTGTTACCCTCTCCAACCCCGCTACCCTGCATCCTTCTATCCTGGTTATCAATCTTTGTACTTTATTCTTCTTACCACCTCTAGTGTGCTGCAATACCATCAGTGGAGGAAGCAGGCATAAAAGAAGCAAAGCAAATGCAATGGAGAGAGATTAGGGAAAACCAAGAATAAGAATGGGTGGAGAAAATAAAGAGAAAGAAAAAAAAGAAGAAAAAAAAGTGGTCATTGCCAACGGCACGTGGTGTTCCCAAGCGGTCACCCATCCAAGTACTGACCACGCCCAATGCTGCTTAACTTCGGTGATCGGACGAGAACCGGTGTTTTCAGCATGGTATGGCCGTTGGCGTGTGAAACGCTGCTGTAAACGTCACAAATGTAACCACTTGTCTCAGCATGTAAATTTTGTAAGCCGAGGTAATCTGGGTGATGGATGTGTTTCCCTTTAAGAGGAACTGAAACAGGAGGGGGGTGGAAGTACATACAGTGTATTACAGGTGGGGGGGGGGGGGGCTTTGTAAAACCTATCCGAGACAGACAGGCTCGGCTGTATGAGCCGTCACCGCAACCTAGACAAAGAGTTGCTAGCTAGCATGTGCCAATCAGGTGGTTGCAGTGTCTATTTTTCAAGAACAATTACGGTTACCGAAAGCATATCAGGAGGGGGGGGGGGAGGGACACTTTGTTGATGCGCCACATGGAGCGAGAGATATGGGATGCTTTTTATTTATTTATTTTTGTGGTGTTTTTCTTCTTTCTTTCTTTCTCCCTTCCTTCTTTCTTTTTCTGAGTTATGTAACCAACCTCTTTTGCGGAGGGAGAGAGTGAGATGCAAGGAAAGGTAGCCTACAGGTAAAGCGAGGGAGGACTGCTAATCTGAGCGAGTAGAAGGGCAGCAGCTGCTCTAAGAAGGAAGACAGCACCTTGTGACCAGGGTAACGCGATGGGGGCCCAGACTGCAAAGGGGGAGGGGAAAAAAAATACCCCTCTGAACTTAGTAGAAGTGTTTGTTGTTGACAGATGCCTTTTTTTTTTTTTTTTATTATTCTTTTTTTTTTTATTGTATTGCTACGAGACAAATAGACATGCACCAGGGCAAGCAGTGCTAGATGAGAAATGGGTTTCGCTGCATGCAGCACCCAAGAAAAAGCACAATTGTGAGGGTGGGGGGGAGGGGCACTACATACATACATGCATGCTCCTGGGAGCCACAAGCACACGCAGCACTGAAGCAAGCAGCTCCCGGAACTACACAACATGGATAATTATTTTCACCACACACGTTATAGACCTAGTAGGAGGAGGAGGAGGAGGAGGAGGAGGAGGAGGAGGTGGAGGAGGAGGATAATGCACACACGGGCACTACACACTGGTGCTCCTGGGAGCCACAAGCACAGATGCTGTCGCAGCACGGGGGAGCGTGCAAGCAAGCAACTTCCTGGAATTGCACAGCTACTTTTAACCACCCACACACACACACACACACACGCTATAGGTGTAGGAGTAAGTAGGAAAATACACGCACTGGTGCTCCTGGGAGCCACAAACACTGGTGCTGTCGCAGCACGGGGGAGCGTGCAAGCAAGCAACTCCTGGAATTGCACAGCTATTTTCACCACACACACACACACACACACACGCTATAGGTGTAGGAGTAAGTAGGAAAATACACGCACTGGTGCTCCTGGGAGCCACAAACACTGATGCTGTCACAGCACGGGGGAGCGTGCAAGCAAGCAACTCCTGGAATTGCACAGCTATTTTCACCACACACACACACACGCTATAGGTGCAGGAGTAAGTAGGAAAATACACGCACTGGTGCTCCTGGGAGCCACAAACACTGGTGCTGTCGCAGCACGGGGGAGCGTGCAAGCAAGCAACTCCTGGAATTGCACAGCTATTTTCACCACACACACACACACGCTATAGGTGTAGGAGTAAGTAGGAAAATACACGCACTGGTGCTCCTGGGAGCCACAAACACTGATGCTGTCACAGCACGGGGGAGCGTGCAAGCAAGCAACTCCTGGAATTGCACAGCTATTTTCACCACACACACACACGCTATAGGTGCAGGAGTAAGTAGGAAAATACACGCACTGGTGCTTCTGTGAGCCACAAACACTGGTGCTGTCGCAGCATGGGGGAGCGTGCAAGCAAGCAACTCCTGGAATTGCACAGCTATTTTCACCCCACACACACACACACACACACACGCTATAGGTGTAGGAGTAAGTAGGAAAATACACGCACAGGCACTCACTACACACTGGTGCTCCTGGGAGCCACAAACACTGATGCTGTCGCAGCACGGGGGAGCGTGCAAGCAAGCAACTCCTGGAATTGCACATCTATTTTCACACACACACACACACACACACACGCTATAGGTGTAGGAGTAAGTAGGAAAATACACGCACAGGCACTCACTACACACTGGTGCTCCTGGGAGCCACAAGCACAGCACTGAGGGGCTTGCAAGCAAGCAAGGAAGCAAGTAGCAGCTGGAACTGCATTGCACAGCATAGGGATTTTTGTTTTGTTTTGCACAGCACACCTTTAGGGACGTTATAGAGGAAGATTGCACACCAATCAGGATAATTCTGCACCTTATATTTATGAACTGAATTTAAACTACTTGTGTTTTCACCACAATCTGCGCATTGCACTTTTTATTTCTTGCTATAGATGCTGCAACGTAGTTGCTTCCGTTTTGAAGACGGACGGCAGAATTAATAGAGCCGTTGTGCAGAATTACCCAGTGAAATCACAACGCACTGAATGCACACGCTACTGGGTCACACAAGCATTTCGTCCGCCGCCCCATGAACCCGGAGCAGATGATACAAATTCGTTCGTGGCTGGAGCGCAGGACTCCAGATACAGACGCCCTTACTTGAAGCAGTGGTCCTGCGGGAGATGCTGGCACCTGAAACACAGAAGGAATAAAGAGGAAACAGACATTTCTGACTTCCATGGTAAACTTTAACCAAGAACACGTGCGCTAACAAACCATGTTCTGCGGAATGCAGCAGCCTGGAGTCCAATATGGCGGCGATGACGCCAAGGATTAAAGCAAATAAACTGCTCAAACGCGAATTACAAACAAAACTAAGTTACGTACGTACGTACGCACGCACGCCGCGAATAACCTATGAATAAAGCAAGACAATGTAATACGCCCTTTTAATCACTGTTGTCTGCCTTCCATCCATCGCGACGAGAAAGACCGTTGAAGCCAAACCAACATGTGCTGCGTAAAGAAATCCAATATGGCGACGGGGCCAAGATGTCCCCCAAAACGAACCTCCGAAATCGGGCATTGCAGCTCAGAAACGAGGAGACATATTAAATAACTTAGTAAGCAACACATTACCATTCCTTATTTTCTACTATTATGTATATAATTTTTTTTTTTTTTTTTTTTTTTTTTTTTAAGTCCTCGCGCATACAGGTACTGCGCAAGGCACGACGGCCAATACTCTTCTTCCTAACAAAAATCGTACCTGGGTGCATTCACGCACGTATACGTACCTTTTCGCTTCCAATTCCTCATCACCAACTTCAACCGTCTTCACCTCGGCAGACATCTTGTGACGAAAGGAGTAACGCTGAGCGCAGCGCAGTGCAGCCAACCTAAATCATAGCAGCGCAGGTGAGATCCGCAGCGGCCTGTCCTGCAGCAAAGGATCAAGTGCGCCCTGCGTGAGCGACGAACGAAGGAACTAACTCGGAGCAGAGCAACCTCCTCGCAAATGATACGTTTTTGCGATTCGTCTCATAGCTAGAGAATTGACTTGACCTGCAAACCATTGGAGAGAGCTAGCGCGAACCTGCTGTGTGTGTGGCAATGTTGCCGTTTAAGGGTCAGTTGGCCGTGCAATGCTGCAAAAATTGAAAACCCGCTGTAGTGCCAAAGGAATCCAACCGGTTAACAGCCGCAAGGTGGCAGTAGTAGCACGGTCATATGTTGCTAAAGGGCGTGGCAATGCTACGGCATCTATAAAGATGTTGGCTATTTGAGGTTATGTGGTACATGAGCTAGCTAAAGGCGACTTCATCGAAACATAAAGATAACCCCATTTATGTCACGCTGCACTTACGGTAAGTTTGATCAAATAATGTTTTGGGGTAAATGGAGAAATCTGATACACAAAGCTACTGTTAAATGAGCTATTGATTGCTTTGTATCTTTTTTTAACGAAAACAGGAACATAAAAATTAATATTATTAATAGTGAACATGTTCTCATTATTACTATTATGATTAATATTATTGTTATTAATATTACTATTATTGGTGGTGGTGGTGTTGGTAGTATGATGATTATGTTGATGAGTATTATTATAATTATTATTAATTGTAAGAATAACTGTCAGCCCAAACAGATCTACTTGCTTGCTCTTTAGTTATGTCATTGGTAGCCTTAAAAAAAGAAGAAGAAAAAAAAAAAGGCTGTTTTGTCATTGAAGAAAACATGAAAGAGGTGGAGAACAGTAGGAGGAGATATTCGGAAGAACAGTATATGCGTATTATTATTCCTTTTGTGTGACCTGGTTTGTTCTAACAATCGAGACGCTAGCCTTCGAGGATTCTACTGCCCTTTCGCGAGTGTTGTGTTGGCCCTGAAAAGGGCCGTTTATTCGTCACGCTCGTCGCACACTGGCGTCCACATTTACTTGGAGCTGGTGTACTTGGTGACAGCCTTAGTGCCCTCGCTGACGGCGTGCTTGGCCAGCTCGCCGGGTAGAAGCAGGCGCACTGCCGTCTGGATCTCCCGGCTGGTGATGGTGGAGCGCTTGTTGTAGTGCGCCAGGCGAGAGGCCTCGGCAGCGATGCGCTCGAAAATGTCGTTCACGAAGCTATTCATGATGCTCATGGCCTTGGAGCTGATGCCGGTGTCGGGGTGCACTTGTTTGAGCACCTTGTAGATGTAGATGGCGTAGCTCTCCTTCCTCTTGCGCTTCTTCTTCTTATCTCCCTTGGAAATGTTCTTCTGGGCCTTGCCGGCCTTCTTGGCAGCCTTTCCACTGGTTTTTGGCGGCATGATTCTCGGATGTGAAACAACGCTTGTTGTTTTTTTGCTTTTGTGTGATTGGCAGGCTGAGGGCAGCCCGAGGTGTGTTAGACGTGTCCCTGTTCTCAGAGAGAACTTAACCACGTTCAGACGGGATTGTGGGTTTTGTAGGATGGCGGGTGTGTATTGGGGTTGTGGAGTGACAGGAGGAGGCGAGTATTGCTCCTCGACGGTTGCCTTTGATGGTGCAACGGCCCCTGTGCACCGCTGGTGTGTTTTTATCAAAAAGTTTCTTGAGGTTAAATTTTGAATCCAGTAACGAAGGAGCACCACCAACAGCTGCTACGGCTAAGCTCAAGAAACAACGCTGCGTCCCTGCGGCCCTCTATAACTGAAATGATAAGGGGGAGTTGCCTTCGCTGGGCGCACCAACCGGCTTTCGGCCAATGAGGCGTTTTTCTGGGGTTGGTGCGGTACGACGCCGGCGGAGGGCGAGGATATAAAGAAACATGCAATTCCAAATTCACGCTACGCCACGCCACTCGTCGTTTGACCGAGGAGGAAACCAGACCTGGCCTTCTACCAGATCTTGTTTGGAAGAGCAACTGCATGCGCCTGCGAGGTCACGCCTGTGAATTCTGTGGAAGTACCACACACCAGCGCCCCTAGTGGAGACTGGCAGTGGGCAGTGCCCCTCTTCTAGCCTTGTCTCCCTCCGGCCGTATCCGCCGGAGATTCCCTCACAGCTGGAGAACAACTCTTGCGCTTCAGGGAGGACCGCAGTGGGCATTGGCCCTCTTCTAGCGTGCCTCCTGGAGGAAGCTCGGCGAGCCTCTCCACCAGCGGCATCCCTTAAATTGCTGCCGACACCAGCTCGACCGGCCGGAACCTGCACTGGAAGAGAGCGACGACTTTCTCTTCCCTCGCCTCCTGAGCTGCACTGCATTCAGACGTACTTGGAACCGACTAACGTACTGACGTTACCGCGGGCTCACAAGGCCACAGCCAAGGGTCCGGGCTTAGGCTTGGACCCGGGGTTCGCCCCAATCGGCGCGTCGCAAGACGTCCGGCCCGCTGTGAGGAGCCGAATGGCACCCGCACACGACACCGACAAGCCGAGTACCAACGCCAACGTCAAGGTAATACCTGACAGAATGAGCACTCCCGGCCCAAGCTCCTCCTCCTCAAAATCAAACCCCGGCCCACGGGCTTTAGCCCTTAAGGGCAAAACCAAGACTTCTCTTAAAAAGAAGTCCTCCCGCCTAATGAACCAAGGGACCGCGGTCCCTCTCACCCCGGAAGTGGCACAACCCACTTCCACACCAGTTGCTCCCTCCGTCCCCTCCAAGGCCCAGTCTACCCTGGTGCCTGAGGGCACATGTGATCAAGACGGCTTTACCACGGTGGTCCACAGGCGCCGAAAGACCTCCGGTTCAAAGCCGGAGGGGCGCGCCTCCCCCACCCCTGCAGCACCAATTCCTGAGAGCCATCGCTCACAACGGGCGGGAAGAATACCGCCTATTGTGGCCGACCCTTTTCCCAACCATGTGAAAGTCATGAGGGAATTAAGGGCAGTGCTCTCAGAAGAGTACCAGGCCACCCGATACCCCACTAGAGTCGTAATCAGAACCAAGAACCCGGACGATCACGAGAAGGCGAGGGAGGTTCTGAGGAAGTGTGAAATTCAATTTCACACATATTCCCTCCAGAAGCCGAACTTAGTCCGACGAGTGATCAGAGGACTTGACTCTGACACCGACCCCGAGGACATCCGTGTTGGCCTGGCGGAGGAACACGGAATCAATCCGCGGACCGTTATCCAACTCACTAAGACCTCCCGACCTGAGGGTGCTGAGCCCACTAAGGTCAAGATGCCCTTATTTTTGGTAATCGTCGAAAAAGATGGGGAGGGAATTCCAGATATCGACAAAGTGACCACTCTGTACAGCACCAGAGTGCGTGTCGAGCCACACCACGGCAGAGAGGGGCCAGCGCAGTGCTATCAATGCCTGCGCTTCCACCACTCTAGCCACGCGTGTGAGCGGAAGACCGCTTGCTTGCGCTGTGCAGGTGAGCACCAGGTAAAAGACTGCCCTCACCCCAGAGAGGCAGCCAAGTGTGCAAATTGTGGGGGGCGCCATATAGGCATCTATGGCGGTTGCCCCAAAAAACTGGAGCTAATCCAGGCAAGGCAGGGCAGAGCCATCAAAAACCCAGCGAATGTGCGTCCAGGCACCAGCTTTGCCAACGCAATGTCGAGGCACGAAGAAGTGCTTCGACAGGCTGAGGCAACGCTGGCGTTACCAGCAAACCTTCCTGAAAGCCCGGAAACTCAGGTCACCACCCCTCCTGCGCCCCCCAGGGAGCAGAGACCCAAGCAGAAGAAGAAGAAGCAGGCACGGCCTCTCAAGAAGCCCGTGGCTCAGACCGCCGCTGCGGCAAAACCAACCCCGGCACCTGCGGCCGCAAAGGCCGGGCCAACTGCCCCGCTGATCGCGGGCGGCCAGCCCAGCCAAGCGACCACGCAGCTTCCCCCTCCAGAGCAGCAAGCAGCTCCTATTGGCTCGACCAATGAGAGCGAAGCTGCTGCTCCAGCCACTGCCCAGGCAGTCGCATCTCCTTGGGAGAATCTCTCCGTGCCTGCCGATGATATGACCGAGTTTTCCGAGCTCTCGGCCTGGTTTGCCGACCTCATCTCGCGATCCCTCCCCATACTCAAGCGCTGCAGGGATCAACTGACAAGCCCCCACATCCCCGCCCTCCAAAAGGTCACCATTATGCATGAGACGGCCCGACTGCTGTTCCCTAACTCCAGCTCGTAATGGCGGCGCTTAGAACCCGTAGATCTTTGCGAGTTGCGTTCTGGAACGCAAACGGAGTCCGGGAACAGCGGCCGGGCATCTTGGAGTTTGTAGATGATCACGGGATTGATATCCTAATGGTCTGCGAGACACATCTGCACGCTGGTATTCCATTCTATCTGCCAAGTTACGTCGCCCATCGGACGGATCGACCCGGCCGACAGGGCGGTGGTACGGCTATATTTATTAAAAATCACCTCACCCACACTCCTATTACCATTCCTCCGCTACAGCACTTAGAGGCGACCGCCATAAGGATCTCCTTGGGGGGGTCGGAAATAGTGCTAGTAGCGGTTTATGACCCGCCGGACGGCCTCTTCTATGAAGCGGACCTGAAGGCACTCCTCAACCTCGACCACAGAGTTTGCATCGCAGGCGACTTCAACGCGAAGCATCCACACTGGAACAGCCGCACCCAGAACAGAAAGGGCCGCGGACTCTACCGCCTCATCAGCGGAGACCCGGCCCTCTTCGCGCACGGTCCGAGAGGTCCAACGTACTTCCCGCCACGCGGCAGGGCGGACGTCATTGATTTCATGGTCACCAAAAACATTCCATTTCATCTGGATCTCTCGGTTGTGAACGCGCTGGACTCCGACCACAACCCAGTTGTGGTCGACTCCGACGTTTCACTTACAGCTCTGGTCACACCAGACTGGACAGTAGAAGTCGACTGGGATGCTGCTGTGCAATCCCTCCAGAACTCTGTGGACGCTAATCCTCGAATAGACTCGATAGAGGCTCTCGAGGCGGCGGCCGCGCAGTTCTCAACCACAGTCCTAAATGCGGTCCGTGCTCACACACACCGCATTCCTTTCGAAATACCCCAACCTTCCGTTCTTCCTACACACTTACGACAGCTTATTAAAGCAAAAAATGCTGTCAGAAAGCTATGGCAGAGATTTCGCCATCCCAGGATAGGAGACATACACCAGAGGTTCAAATCCCTGGCCCGTCGTCTCCTAAGAGCACACCGTAGAGAGGCCTGGGAGCATACGTTAAGGCATGTTAACCTCCATGAGAGGAAACCTTGGCGAATAGTCCGTGGCCTGCGGAAAGACAGACTGGAATACCGGCATCCCATCCATGGCACCCGGGGCCATCTTGCCTTCGAGCCCCGGGATAAAGCAGATGCATTTGCAGACTACCTGGAAAACCAATTCCAGCCCAGAGAAGAGCCCCAGGACGAAGACCAAACTGAACTCGTCGAGCGGGCGGTAGAGGGCTTCCTAGAGGCCCCGCCCGCAAACGACGAGGAGTTTCACGTCCCTGTAGCTACCCCACAGGAAGTAGCCTCCCAAATCCGTTCTTTAAAAACCAAAAAATCCCCTGGACAGGACCGTGTAACAGCGGAAATGCTCCAGCACCTTCCCCGAAAAGCCGTACTTCATTTGACCCGGATTTATAATGCATGCTTACATATGCGCCACTTTCCCGCTACGTGGAAGGAGGCCCGTGTGGTATGCGTTCTAAAGCCGGGGAAGAACCCGGTTTTCCCGGCCAGCTACCGCTCCATCAGCCTCCTGCCAGTCATCTCGAAAGTATTCGAGAGACTGCTCCTTGCCCGCCTCGGCCCTCACCTCGAGGAAAGAGGCCTCCTACCTGAGCATCAGTTTGGTTTTCGCCCTGGACACTCCACGACCGTGCAACTACTGCGTGTGGCCGAGAAGGCCTCCCTGGCTTTCCAGGAGAGGTCTAAAACGGTTGCGGTATTGCTGGACGTGGAAAAGGCCTTCGCCACTACGTGGCACGATGGGCTCGTCTACAAACTCATAGAGCATGAAATTCCCTCTCCATACATTTCCTTGGTAGCTTCCTTTCTTCAGAATAGAAGCTTCCGAGTAAAGGTGGAGGGGGCACTTTCAACAGAGCGGCCCATTGGCGCGGGAGTACCGGAAGGTAGCGTGCTGTCTCCGGCACTCTTTGCAGCTTACATGGCCGACATCCCCACCCACCCCAGCACACACACATGTCAGTACGCGGACGATCTCATGATCTTCGCTGTGAACAGGAACACCAGGTACAGCTTTCGGCAAATCCAAGCCCACCTCCATGCCATTGGCAGGTGGAGTGAGAGATGGCGAATGGCCATTAGCCCGGAGAAAAGCTCTGCGATTCTCCTGGCGAAAACCATTAGAAATCGGCTCCAGCAAAACTTTGTTTTACGACACCGTAGAATCCCTTGGGTGAACACGGTGAAGTATCTCGGAGTGACGCTGGACCGACGGCTGACTTTCACTCCGCATGTCAGGGGCAAGGTGAACCTAGGGCACGCTGTTCTCAGGCAGCTTTACCCCATGCTCAATTCACAGAGCATGCCCCTTACCCTAAAGCTTCGGCTGTACCGGGCGATCATTCCGCCTCTGGTTCTGTACGGCTGCGAAGTCTGGGGGACCGTAGCTAACTACGTGCTCCTCAGAGTCCAGACGCTGCAGAACCGGGCACTACGGATGATCTACCGTACCGGCTGGAGATTTCCCGCCCATATCCTTCATGAACATTCCGGTATCCCGTACATTGTCGACCTCATCAGAACGAGGACCCGTTCATTGTACGACAAAATTCCAACCCACCCAAATCAACTGGTGAATTCTCTGGGAAATTATGATCCCAGAGAAGTACGTCGCCTGCCCTCTTTCCGCCTGCCGAGAGACGCCATTGGCCCTCTCGGTTAGCCACGCCCCCTCCCCTGAGATATGTTAAACTTAACCTGAAAAGGGCAAAGCGACCTTAACCCGTAACCAAAAAGGGGTAAAAATAATAAAGCGTGTCGTCCTCATAACGGGTGAACGCAAAATCTAAATTACTACAATCAATTCTGCTCCAGGCGGGAGAAAACTGCGCGGCCTCCTGATTGGCCCGCGCAAGCGCCCGTGGGCGTGTCCTCTCCCTACAAAGTTCCCCGTACCAAAAATTCTCCTTCAGTTACCACATACATCCGCTCCTTAACACAAAACCTGTAGTCACACCCACTGCTCATTTCGCAGGTAAAGCCGCGACGCGGCTAGGAACTGCGGTACCGACACACGACCGGGGCATGCCCCGATCGACCAGTTTTGCGTCTGGCGTCTGGCGTCTGGCAAATTCACGCATTATAGGAGAGATCTTCTCTACAGTACGTACACCGCACGCCAGAACACATCATCACCATGTCAGGACGAGGCAAGGGAGGAAAAGTTAAGGGAAAGTCCAAATCTCGCTCCAGCAGGGCAGGTCTCCAGTTCCCCGTGGGCCGTATCCATCGACTTCTGCGCAAGGGCAACTATGCCGAGCGAGTTGGAGCCGGCGCCCCCGTGTACCTAGCCGCCGTGATGGAGTACCTGGCCGCCGAGGTGTTAGAGTTGGCGGGAAACGCCGCCAGGGATAACAAGAAGACGAGGATAATCCCCAGGCATCTCCAGCTAGCCATTCGCAACGACGAGGAGTTGAACAAACTCCTCTCCGGCGTGACCATCGCGCAGGGTGGCGTATTGCCCAACATCCAGGCAGTGCTGCTTCCCAAGAAGACCGAGAAGAAGGCCTAAGCGGGCTTATAATTTTGTTTTCCTTTTCGGTCAAATGGCATTAAACGGCCCTTTTCAGGGCCAACACGAAACTTGCGAAAGGGCAGTAGAATCCTAGAAGGCTAAGCTAGCTTTTCTTTCAACCAACCCTTCTCACCCCTCCACAGGCAGATGTTATTCTTTTCCCTAGAGCTGATCGTCCGTAGGTCGCGAGGGCGAGCACCACCATCAGGGATTCCCCTAATAATAAGCAGGCAGCGTGCTTTTCCAAGAAGGAAGTGGGTCGTGGCAATGATCGCCCATATTTTTACTACTTGCGGCACCGTTATGCATACCTGTATAGGAATGAATGTATACATAAATAGTGATAAGAGGAGTAAACCAAAGATCAGATAAGGGGACAGTACATCGTAAACAACTTCCCTTCCCGAGCAACAAACAATTAGATAGGGGAAAAAAAAGTAAACCACAGATTAGATAAGGGGACAGTATATCGTAAACAACGCGCCATCCGTTCCCGAGCAACAAACAATTAGATAGAAAAAAAAATCGCGGTGGTGGGGGAACCATTGGCATGCGGCAACCAACTCGAAGAGAATGAGGCGACGCTGCAGTTAGCTATTCATTCCCGCCATTTTTATTACCGGTGGCACCGTGCACAAACCCGCATTTTATTACTACTTGTGGCACCGTGCACAAACCCGCTTTTTTTTTTTTTTTTACTACGTGTAGCACCGTTACGGATCCCCATGATAAGCGGGCAGCGTGCTTTTCCAAGAAGAAGTGGGTCGTGGTAATGGTCGCGAGCACCACCATTAGGGATTCCCATGAAATGCAGGCAGCGTGCTTTTCCAAGAAGTGGGTCGTGGTAATGATCGCGAGCACCACCATTAGGAATTCCCATGATAAGCAGGCAGCGTGCTTTTCCAAGAAGAATTAACGAAGCGTATGCATGCATGGGAGACAGGATCCACGTAGGCAGGTTTTGACTCTCACGCTCGCAGGTCAGGACCTGCAAGCGAGTCAAGTGCCCGTGCGTGAAAAGCGTACGCCGCAGAGCAATGCGGATCCCATCGCCACCCCCCTCGTAATAACTAGACCTGGCTGGCCAGTGTTCTCCGAAAGTCTATTGCGGTAAGTGTAAGAAGGTTCACAAGCAAGAGGCGCGCAATTGAGACAATTACAGGACGGTTCGCAAACCCCAAGGCGAAATGGAGGAGCAAAGGATAAACATCGTTGGTTATTGTGGACTAACAGCTCTGAATGGAATAAGTTGTTGGCCCTGAAAAGGGCCGTTTTTGATCCGTTGTTAAACCTCCGTGCGTGCGGTCGCAAGGGAACAGGCTTAACCGCCGAAACCGTACAGGGTGCGGCCCTGTCGCTTGAGGGCGTACACCACGTCCATAGCAGTGACGGTCTTCCTCTTGGCGTGCTCGGTGTAGGTGACGGCATCCCTGATGACGTTCTCGAGGAACACCTTGAGCACGCCTCTAGTCTCCTCGTAGATGAGGCCGGAGATACGCTTCACACCTCCTCTGCGCGCCAGACGACGAATGGCTGGCTTTGTGATGCCCTGGATGTTGTCTCGCAGGACTTTCCTGTGGCGCTTGGCGCCTCCCTTTCCGAGTCCCTTGCCGCCTTTGCCTCGTCCAGTCATGTCTGTAGCGGGATAACCTTCTCTCTCCGTGAAACCTCGAAGAATGAGCCGAGCACATGAAAGGGCTCCCTTTTTGTAGTGAGGCCGGCAATGGGCGACGAAACTGATCGCTTAGCCAATGGGACCGCAGAGGGCGGTCTGTGGGAGCAGTCCGAGAGACCAAAAAGGGGCGGCTTGTTCTGCGGCGGCTCATTTACTCGAGACAAGGCAGTAGAAAATAATCCGAGATGGCTCGTACCAAGCAGACAGCGCGTAAATCCACTGGCGGCAAGGCTCCCAGAAAACAGCTGGCCACCAAAGCCGCAAGGAAGAGTGCTCCCGCCACCGGCGGAGTGAAGAAGCCCCACCGTTACCGCCCGGGTACCGTCGCGCTTCGGGAGATTCGGCGTTATCAGAAGAGCACGGAGCTGCTCATCCGCAAGCTGCCCTTCCAGCGTCTGGTGAGAGAGATCGCCCAGGACTTTAAGACGGATCTGCGTTTCCAGAGCTCGGCGGTCATGGCACTGCAGGAGGCTAGCGAGGCCTACCTGGTGGGTCTCTTCGAAGACACCAACCTGTGCGCCATTCATGCCAAGCGGGTAACCATCATGCCTAAGGACATCCAGCTGGCACGCAGAATCCGCGGGGAGAGAGCCTAAGCGTGGAAGTCGAGGAAGGCAGAGGTCATTTGCCGAACCAAAAACGGCCCTTTTCAGGGCCAACATTACGCTCGTTAAAGTAAAGGTGGAAAGGAGGGACTGAGGTCTGAACTTTTAATTGGGAATTTCGTAGCGCACTAACCCACTATTTTGTTTTACTACTTGTGGCACCGTTCACAATCCCGCATTTTTTTTTTACTACTTCTGCCTCCGTGCACAAACTCGCTTGTTTTGCTACTTGTGCCACCGTTATGCATGCGTGTATAGGAATGAATGTATACATAAATACTGATAAGAGGAGTAAACCAAAGATTAGATGAGGTGACAGTACATCGTAAACAACGCCCCGCCCCTTCCCGAGCAACAAACAAATAGATAGAAAAAAAAAAAAAACGCGGTGGATGGGGGACGGGAACCGTTGGGCATGCGACAACCAACTGGAAGAGAATGCGACGACGCTGCAGTTAGCTATTCATTCCCGCTATTTTTTACTACTTGTGGCACCGTGCACATACCCGCATTTTTTTACTACTAATTGTCCACATACCCCCATTTTCTTACTACTTCTGCCACCGTGCACAAACACGCTTGTTTACTACTAGTGGCACCGTTATGCATGAGTGTAAAGGAATGAATGTATACATAAATAGTGATAAGAGGAGTAAACCAAAGATTAGATAAGGGGACAGTACATCGTAAACAACGCCCCGCCCCTTCCCGAGCAACAAACAATTAGATAGGGAAAGGAGTAGGGGAAAAAAAAAGGCGCGGCGCGGTGGTGGGGAGAACCGGAACCGTTGGGCATGCGGCAACCAAGTGGAAGAGAATGAGGCGACGCTACAGTTAGCTATTCATTCCCCGGCCAGTCTTTGGTTTGCCACGGAATTATTATGGTAACGAACCCCAGAAGCTGGGATATGTGTCGCCCATTTACGCATATTCCCGCCCTACTAGATGAGCCCCGGTTTTGTGCACTTGGCGTTATGGTGTGGGATATTATCCACCGTAGCTAATGCTCTTTCAGAAGCGGAGTGATGGCCCTGATAAGGGCCGTTTTCCCCCAATCCACCCGTTCGGGGGATGGGGACAGTTTGAGAAGGGCCGTGGCCCTGACTGTGGGTTGGCCCGAGGGCTCACTTCTTTTTCGGGCTGGCCTTCTTGGGCGCCTTGGCTTTTGCTGCCTTCTTGGGTTTGGGAGCCTTGGGCTTCTTCGTCGGCATTTTGGTGGCCTTCTTGGCTTTGGAAGGAGCCTTCTTCGGCTTGGGCGCAGAAGGAGCAGCCCTCTTCTTCTCGGAGGGCTTCTTGGCAGCCTTCTTGGGCGAAGCCTTAGATGCGGATCTCTTGGCCTTTCCGGAGGAAGAGACCTTCTTCTCCTTGGGCGCTGCGGGTCTGCCCCTGGAAGGCGCGGCGGATGCAGATGACTTCTCTGGCTTCGCTGCCGAGGCGAGCTTGAAGGAACCAGAAGCGCCTTTGCCCTTGGTCTGCACAAGCTCTCCTGAGGCCACGGCCGCTTTCAAGTACTTCTTGATGAACGGCGCGAGCTTCTCGGAGTCAGCCTTGTAATTGGCAGCGATGTACTTCTTGATGGCCTGTAGAGAGGAGCCGCCCCTCTCCTTGAGGCTCTTAATGGCGTTGCTCACCATCTCGGAGGTACGAGGATGAGCCGGCTTGGTCCTGGGCTTCTTTGCCGAAGAGGCCTTGGCCTTCTTGGGCGAAACCTGCGCTGGTGCTGCGGCGGGAGCCGTTGTTGCTGCGGTATCTGCCATGTCTGAAGTGAAAATGCACAAAATCGGGTTTTTTTTTTATCTGAAGTGAAAATGTACAAAATCGCGAACCTGAAAATCAAGCGATGTTCGCCCAGTCACGAACCTCTGAGAAAACGCGAGGGAGCTGCCGGCAGGTCGCGCGCGTGGCCACGAGCCAGTGGCGTGCTTCCTGACATGGTTTCCACCCTCTTCACGAAGCCCCTCATGGCAAGCGTCGGTTCCTTGGGCCATCGCCGCAAGCCCCGAAGATTGGGGATGCTGCAGGAGCCGGAGCGGCCCATGTCAGGATAAACCCCTGGCTTGGGGAGCCTTGCGAATTCGGGCTTGCAATCCGGACCTGGTGAGCACCGTGGCCGGGTTTCTCACTTGGGAGGACTGCACGGCGTCGCGAAGAGCGATGTCCCTTTGGGGGCGAGAAGTGCGAACCTTTGGCTGTCCCCACACGAAGCGAGCGCGTTCCAGGTTGCACCCTGCTGTCTGTGAAGCTTCTCAAAAGTTGGCCTGCATCGAACACAATTTCTGACAAGGAGGGCAAAGAAAGCGCAAATCCTCCGATTAGGGGATGTTCCGACTGGCTCGAGATGAGTCAGAGGGACTAGGTACGTCGAGGTAGAGGAGCTAGCAACCCCCCGAGACAGCAGGCCTTCGGTGTGGCAGAGGAAGTGCCGCTGACTGCGGCGCCAAACAAGTGGTGGCGCAAGGTCTGGGAAGCGGATTAACGATGCGTTTCTTGTTGCAGGCGCGGAACTACCGGAGAAGACGATGCGGTGACCCCTGTCGTCATGCTGTGGGAGAGTCGTCCGCACCTACCTACCACAGAATGCGGGTATGACATCGGAGCAGAAGAGCCCAGGCGTGGTAAACGGGTGCCGCAGGGTTGATGCAATCTCGTGATCAACATTCCTCGACGCCGCCCCCGGCGACGAAATACAACGTAGATTGTCGTCGACAGCTCAAATCAGTGTGCGTGGCTCTTTTCTTTCTTTACCAATAAGGAAATAAACGTGCTTATGTGCCGAATGTAATATGCTTGTGGTTTATGATGCAGTGTGCACTTGAGGTTAGATTAGGTTAGGTCGCACATATTATGTCACATCCATTTGATTTGAGGTTAAAGAAGATTTATTACCCCACGACACGGCGATGTGGTATAAGGTACTTATTCTGTCTCTTCGGTTCTCGATCGCACTAATGGGAAGGGGGGGGGGAATTAATACGGAAAGACGGCGCTCGCTTCATAGATGTTCCAAAACCCTCGGATTACTAATGTATGCGTACAAATAAAATGAGATGGGGTCCGAGTTTGCCACAATGCTAGTGGCAATATCGCTACTGGATGCATAACCTCAATGTGCGTTCCAAACTCCATGGAATTAAAAACGTATGCGAGGTGAAAAAGGTGATTCAGGCATGCAAGCCTAAGGCATAAGCTTTGGAAGCATAACCTCAATGTGCGTTCCAAACTCCATGGAATTAAAAACGTATGCGAGGTGAAAAAGGTGATTCAGGCATGCAAGCCTAAGGCATAAGCTTTGGAGGCATAACCTCACTCTTCGTACCCAGACACCTTGGAATTGAAAATGCACACAATGGGAATAATGCCATTAACATATTCAAGTAGATACACATAAAAGGACACGTAGCACCCAGCATGCTTTGCCTTTTGCACAGGTTTTGGAGCCATGACCTCTGACCGTGGAATTCCAATGTATCTGATGTGAACAAGACATTCAGGTATGCAAGCATAAAATTATTCCAAAATGTGCAAATGCACTGAAAACTGCAAGTTGCAATAGCGCCACCCTACTGCATAATCCTTGGAAGCAAAACCTCACACCTTGGAATTCAAACGTGTGTGATGTGAACAATGTCATCAGTGTATGCAGTTACACATAAAATGACACGCGGTCCAAATATTGCTTACTCCGTGGAAAGCATAACCTCCCCTTCAGTTCGAAATATCTTGGAATGAAAATGCTTTTGAGGCGAGAAATAGCTTTGGAAGCATAACCTCACTCACTGCGCGTTTTGAAATTTCTTAGAATTGGGGAGGGGAAAAAAAAAAAAAAAAAAAAAAAAAAAAAAAAAAAAAAAAAAAAAAAAAAAAAAAAAAAAAGGAATCATTAACACATAAAATGAGGTGAGTCAAATTCTGGTAGTAGCATTAGCCCCAGTACTCTACATAAAGTAGGCTGTTGCATACACTTTGAGAGCACAACCTCACTCTGCGTTGCATTTCAAAACTAGTTGTAATCAAAAATGTATGTGATTTGAACAACGTAATTTATGCATGGATATAAGATATACACTGGGACAGGGGGGGGGGGCGGTCAAAATTTTCAAATGCAGCACCTAGTATAATATTCCATTGCATAAGCTTTGGGAAGCATAACCTCACTCTCCATCCCGAAACCCTTTGGAATTGCAGTGCAGGTGGCACACGTGCACCAGACATGTAGTAATGTGTTACACTATGCACACCAACTGGCCTACTGCATAACCTCACTTCCTGCTTGTGTACACAGTGACTTGAACAATGTTATAAATGTGTGCAAACTTAAAATGAAACTGGGTCCAAAATTTGCAAATGCACACAAAACTGCTGGAGGCAGGGTCCAGCACAGAGTAGAATAAGGATTAAGCTTTAGCAACATAGCTTGGTGGGGACAATGTAATTTGCAATTGCTAATGGCAGTAGCTCCAGCACTCTACAGAAACTAGCCTACTGCAAACGATTTGGAAGCATAACCTCACACGTTGGAATTCAAATGTGAGCAATGTCATTAATGTGGAATTAAAATGCAGGCATGTATTTAACTGAACCTCTGTGCACCCAAACTGGATTGGGTGTGGAAGCATGACCCCACTTGCTGCTGCAGTAGAAGTAAAATACAGGCGTTGGGCAACTTCAATCAAGCATTTATTTAACTGAACCTGTTTGCACACAAACTGGATTGGGTGTGGAAGGATAACCTCACTTGCTGCAGTGGAACTAAAATGCAGGCATGGGGCAACTACAATGCAGCATGCATTTAACTGAACCTGTGTGCACACAAACTGGATTGGTTGTGGAAGTATAAAATCACTTGCTGGAGTGGAACTAAAATAGAGGCGTGGTGTAACAGCAATCAAGCATGTATTTAACTGAACCTTTGTGCACACAAACTGGATTGGTTGTGGAAGTATACAATCACTTGCTGCAGTGTAACTAAAATAGAGGCGTGGTGTAACAGCAATGAAGCATGTATTTAACTGAACCTTTGTGCACATAAACTGGACTAGGTGTGGAAGTATAACCTCACTTGCTGCGGTGGAACTAACTTACAGGCGTGGGGCAACTGCATGGTTAACTGAACCACTGTGCACACAAACTGGACTGAGCGCCCAAGCATAACCTCACTCTGCTGCAGTTTAACTAAAATTCACTTAGCATGTAGTCAACTGAACCACGGTGCCCAAGAACTGGATTGGGTGTGGAAGGATAAACTCACTTGCTGCAGTGGAACTAAAATGGAGGCGTTGGGCAACTACAATGCATCATGTATTACATGAACCTTCTTGCACACAAACTGGATTGGTTGTGGAAGTATACAATCACTTGCTGCAGTGTAACTAAAATAGAGGCGTGGTGTAACAGCAATGAAGCATGTATTTAACTGAACCTTTGTGCACATAAACTGGACTAGGTGTGGAAGTATAACCTCACTTGCTGCGGTGGAACTAACTTACAGGCGTGGGGCAACTGCATGGTTAACTGAACCACTGTGCACACAAACTGGACTGAGCGCCCAAGCATAACCTCACTCTGCTGCAGTTAAACTAAAATTCACTTAGCATGTAGTCAACTGAACCACGGTGCCCAAGAACTGGATTGGGTGTGGAAGGATAACCTCACTTGCTGCAGTGGAACTAAAATGGAGGCGTTGGGCAACTACAATGCATCATGTATTACATGAACCTTCTTGCACACAAACTGGATTGGTTGTGGAAGTATACAATCACTTGCTGCAGTGTAACTAAAATAGAGGCGTGGTGTAACAGCAATGAAGCATGTATTTAACTGAACCTTTGTGCACATAAACTGGACTAGGTGTGGAAGTATAACCTCACTTGCTGCGGTGGAACTAACTTACAGGCGTGGGGCAACTGCATGGTTAACTGAACCACTCTGCACACAAACTGGACTGAGCGCCCAAGCATAACCTCACTCTGGTGCAGTTTAACTAAAATTCAGGAGTGGAACAACTTCACTTAGCAGGTAGTCAACTGAACCACGGTGCCCAAGAACTCGGTTGGGTGTGGAAGGGATAACCTCACTTGCTGCAGTGGAACTAAAATAGAGGCGTTGGGCAACTACAATGCATCATGTATTACATGAACCTTCTTGCACACAAACTGGATTGGTTGTGGAAGTATACAATCACTTGCTGCAGTGTAACTAAAATAGAGGCGTGGTGTAACAGCAATGAAGCATGTATTTAACTGAACCTTTGTGCACATAAACTGGACTAGGTGTGGAAGTATAACCTCACTTGCTGCGGTGGAACTAACTTACAGGCGTGGGGCAACTGCATGGTTAACTGAACCACTGTGCACACAAACTGGACTGAGCGCCCAAGCATAACCTCACTCTGCTGCAGTTTAACTAAAATTCAGGAGTGGAACAACTTCACTTTGCATGTAGTCAACTGAACCACGGCGCCCAAGAACTGGATTGGGTGTGGAAGGATAACCTCACTTGCTGCAGTGGAACTAAAATGGAGGCGTTGGGCAACTACAATGCATCATGTATTACATGAACCTTCTTGCACACAAACTGGATTGGGTGTGGAAGTATAACATCACTTGCTGCAGTGGAAATAACAAACAGACGTGGGGCAACTGCAATCAGGCATGTATTTAACTGAACCTTTTTGCACACAAACTGGATTGGGTGTGGAAGTATAACCTCACTTGCTGCAGTAGAAGTAAAATACAGGCGTTGGGCAACTTCAATCAAGCATTTATTTAACTGAACCTGTTTGCACACAAACTGGATTGGGTGTGGAAGGATAACCTCACTTGCTGCAGTGGAACTAAAATGCAGGCATGGGGCAACTACAATGCAGCATGCATTTAACTGAACCTGTGTGCACACAAACTGGATTGGTTGTGGAAGTATAAAATCACTTGCTGGAGTGGAACTAAAATAGAGGCGTGGTGTAACAGCAATCAAGCATGTATTTAACTGAACCTTTGTGCACACAAACTGGATTGGTTGTGGAAGTATACAATCACTTGCTGCAGTGTAACTAAAATAGAGGCGTGGTGTAACAGCAATGAAGCATGTATTTAACTGAACCTTTGTGCACATAAACTGGACTAGGTGTGGAAGTATAACCTCACTTGCTGCGGTGGAACTAACTTACAGGCGTGGGGCAACTGCATGGTTAACTGAACCACTGTGCACACAAACTGGACTGAGCGCCCAAGCATAACCTCACTCTGGTGCAGTTTAACTAAAATTCAGGAGTGGAACAACTTCACTTTGCATGTAGTCAACTGAACCACGGCGCCCAAGAACTGGATTGGGTGTGGAAGGATAACCTCACTTGCTGCAGTGGAACTAAAATGGAGGCGTTGGGCAACTACAATGCATCATGTATTACATGAACCTTCTTGCACACAAACTGGATTGGGTGTGGAAGTATAACATCACTTGCTGCAGTGGAAATAACAAACAGACGTGGGGCAACTGCAATCAGGCATGTATTTAACTGAACCTTTTTGCACACAAACTGGATTGGGTGTGGAAGTATAACCTCACTTGCTGCGGTGGAACTAACTTACAGGCGTGGGGCAACTGCAATCAGGCATGTATTTAACTGAACGTTTTTGCACACAAACCGGATTGGGTGTGGAAGTATAACCTCACTTGCTGCATATAACTAAAATGCAGGCGTGGGGCAACTCAAATGCTGCATGTATTTAACTGAACCACTCTGCACACAAACTGGATAGGGAAAGGAACCATGACTTAGTTCCACCGCAGCAAGTGAGGTTATACTTCCACACCTAATCCAGTTTATGTGCACAAAGATTCAGTTAAATACATGCATAATTGCAGTTTCCCCACGCCTGTATTTTAGTTACACTGCAGCAAGTGGGGTCATGCTTCCACACCCAATCCAGTTTGTGTGCACAAAGGTTCGGTTAAATACATGTTTGATTGCAGTTGCCCCACGCCTGCATTCTAGTTCTATGCAGCAAGTGAGGTTATACTTCCACACCTAATCCAGTTTATGTGCACAAAGGTTCAGTTAAATACATGCCTGATTGCAGTTGCCCCACGCCTGTATTATAGTTACACTGCAGCAAGTGGGGTCATGCTTCCACACCCAATCCAGTTTGTGTGCACAGAGATTCAGTTAAATACATACATGCCTGATTGCAGTTGCCCAACGCTCCCATTCTAGTTCCACTGAAGGAGAGTGAGGTTATGTTTCCAAGCTCATTCCATTCGGGGTGTGGTTCAGTTTAATACATGCTTCATTGCAGTTGCCCCACGCCTGCATTTTCCACTGCAGCAAGTGGGGTCATGATTCCTTTCCCAATCCAGTTTGTATGCAGAGTGGTTCAGTTATATACATGCAGCATTTGAGTTGCCCCATGCCTGCATTTTAGTTCTATGCAGCAAGTGAGGTTATACTTCCACACCTAATCCAGTTTGTATGCAGAGTGGTTCAGTTATATACATGCAGCATTTGAGTTGCCCCATGCCTGCATTTTAGTTCTATGCAGCAAGTGAGGTTATACTTCCACACCTAATCCAGTTTATGTGCACAAAGGTTCAGTTAAATACATGCCTGATTGCAGTTGCCCCACGCCTGTATTTTAGTTACACTGCAGCAAGTGGGGTCATGCTTCCACACCCAATCCAGTTTTGTGTGCACAAAGGTTCGGTTAAATACATGTTTGATTGCAGTTGCCCCACGCCTGCATTTTAGTTACACGCAGCAAGTGAGGTTATACTTCCACACCCAATCCAGTTTGTGTGCAAAAAGGTTCAGTTAAATACATGCCTGATTGCAGTTGCCCCACGCCTGTGTTTCAGTTGCACTGAAGCAAGTGGGGTCATGCTTCCACACCCAATCCAGTTTGTGTGCACAAAGGTTCTGTTAAATACATACATGCCTGATTGCAGTTGCCCCACGCCTGTGTTTCAGTTGCACTGAAGCAAGTGGGGTCATGCTTCCACACCCAATCCAGTATGTGTGCACAGAGATTCAGTTAAATACATACATGCCTGATTGCAGTTGCCCAACGCCTCCATTTTAGTTCCACTGCAGCAGAGTGAGGTTATGCTGCCAAGCTCATTCCAGTCGGGGTTAGGTTCGGTTTAATACATGCTTCATTGCAGTTGCGTGGGGCAACTGCATCCACGCCTGTGGTAAACTGTGGACACAAACTGGACTGAGCAGCCAAGCATAACCTCACTCTGGTGCAGTTTATCTAAAATTCAGGAGTGGAACAACTTCACTTAGCATGTAGTCAACTGAGCCACGGTGCCCAAGACCCCAGTTGCTGCAGTGGAACTAAAATGGAGGCGTTGGGCAACTACAATGCATCATGTATTAGATGAACCTTCTTGCACACAAACTGGATTGGGTGTGGAATGCAGTACCCCAGTTGCTGCAGTGGGACTAAAATACAGACGTGGGGCAGAACTGAACCTTTGTGCACACAAACTAGGATTGGGTGTGTAAGCAATACACCCTTTTGCTGCATTGGAAGTATATAGCAGAATTGGAGCAACTTCACTTAGCATGTTATTACCTGAACCACTGTGCCAAGCAACGTGATTGAGTTTGAAATTATAACCTCACTCTGCTGCAGTGCAACTAAAATGCAGGAGCGGAGGAACTTCACTTAGCATGTAGTCAACTGTATCACTGTGCCCACCAACTGGATTTAGTGTGGTATTATAACCTCACTCTGCTGCAGGGAAATAAATTACAGGCTTGGCTTAAACTGAACCACTGTGCACACGAACTGGATTGAGTGTGGAAGCATAACCTCAATCTGGTGCAGAGGAACTCAAATGCAGGCGTGGAGCAACTGCACTTAGCATGTAGTCAACTGAACCTGTGTGCACACAAACTGGATTGGATGTGGAAGCATGACCCCGCTTGCTGCAGTAGAACTAAAATACAGGCGTGGGGCAACTGCACTTAGCATGTAGTCAACTGAATCACTGTGCACACCAACTGGATTGGGTGTGGAGGAGGCATAACCTCACTCTGCTGCAGTGGAAGTAAAATGCAGGAGTGGAGCAACTGCACTTAGCATGTAGTCAACTGAACCACTGTGCACAAAAATTCGATTGAGTCTGGAAGCATGACTCCTCCTGCTGCAGTGATGTAGCGAGGCGTGGAGCAACTGCACCAAGCACATAGTGAACTCCAAAAACTGGATTCAGTGACGAAGCATAACCTCACTTCCTGCACCGAAACTAAAATGCAGGAACTGCGGCATGTGCGTAGTGAACTGTAGGAGATGAAAAGGCAAGAGTACAGTGAGGCGTGGCGCTACTGCAACCAAGCGTTTATTAAAGTGAACCACTGTGCCCACCAACTGGATTGAGTGTGGAATTATAACCTCACTCTGCTGCAGTGCAACTAAAATGCAGGAGCGGAGGAACCGCACTTAGCATGTAGTCAACTGTATCACTGTGCCCACCAACTGGATTTAGTGTGGTATTATAACCTCACTCTGCTGCAGGGAAATAAATTACAGGCGTGGATTAAACTGAACCACTGTGCCCACCAACGGGATTGAGTTTGGAATTATAACCTTGCTCTGCTGCAACGGAACTAAAATGCAGTAGTGGAGGAACTTCACTTAGCATGTAGTCAACTGAACCACTGTGCCCACGAACTGGATTGGGTGTGGAAGCATGACTCCACTTGCTGAAGTGGAACTAAAATGGAACCGTGGGGCAACTGCAATCAAGCATGTAGTAAACTGAACCATTGTGCACGCACGCAAAGTGGATTGAGTGTGGAAGCATGACCCGACTTGCTGCAGTGGAACTAAAATGGATGCGTGGGGCAACTGGAATCAAGCATGTAGTCAACTGAATCACTGTGCACACCAACTGGATTGGGTGTGGAGGAGGCATAACCTCACTCTGCTGCAGTGGAAGTAAAATGCAGGAGTGGAGCAACTGCACTTAGCATGTAGTCAACTGAACCACTGTGCACAAAAATTCGATTGAGTCTGGAAGCATGACTCCTCCTGCTGCAGTGATGTAGCGAGGCGTGGAGCAACTGCACCAAGCACATAGTGAACTCCAACACTGTGCACACGAACTGGATTCAGTGACGAAGCATAACCTCACTTCCTGCACCGAAACTAAAATGCAGGAACTGCGGCATGTGCGTAGTGAACTGTAGGAGATGAAAAGGCAAGAGTACAGTGAGGCGTGGCGCTACTGCAACCAAGCGTTTATTAAAGTGAACCACTGTGCCCACCAACTGGATTGAGTGTGGAATTATAACCTCACTCTGCTGCAGTGGAAGTAAAAGGCAAGAGTGTAGCAAGTGCAACCAAGCGTGTATAGTTATGTGGTTAACTGAACCAGTGCACACAAACTGTATTGGGTGTGGCCCCACTTGCTGCAGTGGAACTAAAATGGATGCGTGGGGCAACTGGAATCAAGCATGTAGTCAACTGAATCACTGTGCACACCAACTGGATTGGGTGTGGAAGCATAACCTCACTCTGCTGCAGTAGAACTAAAATGCATGTGCAACCAAGCATGTGGTAAACTGAGTCACTGTGCACACAAAGGGAATTGAGTGTGGAAGCATGACCTGACTTGCTGCAGTGGAACTAAAATGCAGGCGTGGGGCAAAAGCAACGAAGCGTGTATTAAACTGAACCACTGTGACCACCAACTGGATTGAGTGTGGTATTATAAACTCACTCTTCTGCAGAGGACCTAAAATACAGGCGTGGAGCAACATATAGGCATAACCTAAACCTAGATAAGGGAATGGGGGCTTGGAGCTTAAATGAGGAAGCGGAAGCTTTAAGGTGAGAAATAACAATTCAGAATGTCATATAGCCATCAAGTTATTTATTTGCTGCTTTGTTGTTCGAATGGGAAGTTCAGTTGAGGAAAGCAGTCAGTCAGTCAGTCTCTCTCTCACGGGAATGGGTATTGGGCGGGGACAAATTTAAGGAGAGCTCTTAGTATCTGGTAAGTGTGCAATACATTAGCTTGATGCTTCACATATGCTAGTATTTGAATTTTTTTTGTTTTTTATTTTTTATTTTTTTTTTTTTTTTGTTTCTTTATTGATTTGTCTGTTTGAGGAACCGGAGAGCCGGCCAGGTAGGCTCGCAGAACCATAAAGCGAGCCACACTCTAGGTGTGGATCAGCAGCCGATTAAGGGTGCATAAGTAAGTGGGTTCTACAGACAGACAGACACACAGACAGACAGACAGACAGACACACACACACACACACACACACACACACCACAGTGGCAAGCAGTTTAGTCCGTTTTAATGCACTTGCACTTGGGTTGCTGGCTGCACTCATTACCCAGTAGGTTTCGTATAGGAATCACTTACCTTGTAAACTTTGCCGCCGCCAGACACACAAAACCTAGGAAAATGAGGTTAGGCAGGGAGCATTTTTGGCCCTTTGCAGAACACTGACAGAGAAGGTTGTAGTAATGCATTACTGCAGCAAAGCAATGCTTCTATTGCAGATGTGGAAGAGATTCTGAGAGTATCTTACCTGCCAGGCCCAAACAGCAACCTGCTGCTGGCGACAAGCACTTGTGAATTGTGCACAAGGTGACGCAGTTGCTGCTACTACTACTACAACAACAATGGAGAATGCCCGTCGAGGGAGAGAGAGGCGCGGTAGGTAGGTGGAATTATATTAGTTTGTCAGGATAGTACTAGTCACCCACTGACTGTTGTAGAGAGTACCCAATCCTGTTTGAAATTGTGTTACCCTCTCCAACCCCGCTACCCTGCATCCTTCTATCCTGGTTATCAATCTTTGTACTTTATTCTTCTTACCACCTCTAGTGTGCTGCAATACCATCAGTGGAGGAAGCAGGCATAAAAGAAGCAAAGCAAATGCAATGGAGAGAGATTAGGGAAAACCAAGAATAAGAATGGGTGGAGAAAATAAAGAGAAAGAAAAAAAAGAAGAAAAAAAAGTGGTCATTGCCAACGGCACGTGGTGTTCCCAAGCGGTCACCCATCCAAGTACTGACCACGCCCAATGCTGCTTAACTTCGGTGATCGGACGAGAACCGGTGTTTTCAGCATGGTATGGCCGTTGGCGTGTGAAACGCTGCTGTAAACGTCACAAATGTAACCACTTGTCTCAGCATGTAAATTTTGTAAGCCGAGGTAATCTGGGTGATGGATGTGTTTCCCTTTAAGAGGAACTGAAACAGGAGGGGGGTGGAAGTACATACAGTGTATTACAGGTGGGGGGGGGGGGCTTTGTAAAACCTATCCGAGACAGACAGGCTCGGCTGTATGAGCCGTCACCGCAACCTAGACAAAGAGTTGCTAGCTAGCATGTGCCAATCAGGTGGTTGCAGTGTCTATTTTTCAAGAACAATTACGGTTACCGAAAGCATATCAGGAGGGGGGGGGGGAGGGACACTTTGTTGATGCGCCACATGGAGCGAGAGATATGGGATGCTTTTTATTTATTTATTTTTGTGGTGTTTTTCTTCTTTCTTTCTTTCTCCCTTCCTTCTTTCTTTTTCTGAGTTATGTAACCAACCTCTTTTGCGGAGGGAGAGAGTGAGATGCAAGGAAAGGTAGCCTACAGGTAAAGCGAGGGAGGACTGCTAATCTGAGCGAGTAGAAGGGCAGCAGCTGCTCTAAGAAGGAAGACAGCACCTTGTGACCAGGGTAACGCGATGGGGGCCCAGACTGCAAAGGGGGAGGGGAAAAAAAATACCCCTCTGAACTTAGTAGAAGTGTTTGTTGTTGACAGATGCCTTTTTTTTTTTTTTTTATTATTCTTTTTTTTTTATTGTATTGCTACGAGACAAATAGACATGCACCAGGGCAAGCAGTGCTAGATGAGAAATGGGTTTCGCTGCATGCAGCACCCAAGAAAAAGCACAATTGTGAGGGTGGGGGGGAGGGGCACTACATACATACATGCATGCTCCTGGGAGCCACAAGCACACGCAGCACTGAAGCAAGCAGCTCCCGGAACTACACAACATGGATAATTATTTTCACCACACACGTTATAGACCTAGTAGGAGGAGGAGGAGGAGGAGGAGGAGGAGGAGGAGGTGGAGGAGGAGGATAATGCACACACGGGCACTACACACTGGTGCTCCTGGGAGCCACAAGCACAGATGCTGTCGCAGCACGGGGGAGCGTGCAAGCAAGCAACTTCCTGGAATTGCACAGCTACTTTTAACCACCCACACACACACACACACACACGCTATAGGTGTAGGAGTAAGTAGGAAAATACACGCACTGGTGCTCCTGGGAGCCACAAACACTGGTGCTGTCGCAGCACGGGGGAGCGTGCAAGCAAGCAACTCCTGGAATTGCACAGCTATTTTCACCACACACACACACACACACACGCTATAGGTGTAGGAGTAAGTAGGAAAATACACGCACTGGTGCTCCTGGGAGCCACAAACACTGATGCTGTCACAGCACGGGGAGCGTGCAAGCAAGCAACTCCTGGAATTGCACAGCTATTTTCACCACACACACACACACGCTATAGGTGCAGGAGTAAGTAGGAAAATACACGCACTGGTGCTCCTGGGAGCCACAAACACTGGTGCTGTCGCAGCACGGGGGAGCGTGCAAGCAAGCAACTCCTGGAATTGCACAGCTATTTTCACCACACACACACACACGCTATAGGTGTAGGAGTAAGTAGGAAAATACACGCACTGGTGCTCCTGGGAGCCACAAACACTGATGCTGTCACAGCACGGGGGAGCGTGCAAGCAAGCAACTCCTGGAATTGCACAGCTATTTTCACCACACACACACACGCTATAGGTGCAGGAGTAAGTAGGAAAATACACGCACTGGTGCTTCTGTGAGCCACAAACACTGGTGCTGTCGCAGCATGGGGGAGCGTGCAAGCAAGCAACTCCTGGAATTGCACAGCTATTTTCACCCCACACACACACACACACACACACGCTATAGGTGTAGGAGTAAGTAGGAAAATACACGCACAGGCACTCACTACACACTGGTGCTCCTGGGAGCCACAAACACTGATGCTGTCGCAGCACGGGGGAGCGTGCAAGCAAGCAACTCCTGGAATTGCACATCTATTTTCACACACACACACACACACACACACGCTATAGGTGTAGGAGTAAGTAGGAAAATACACGCACAGGCACTCACTACACACTGGTGCTCCTGGGAGCCACAAGCACAGCACTGAGGGGCTTGCAAGCAAGCAAGGAAGCAAGTAGCAGCTGGAACTGCATTGCACAGCATAGGGATTTTTGTTTTGTTTTGCACAGCACACCTTTAGGGACGTTATAGAGGAAGATTGCACACCAATCAGGATAATTCTGCACCTTATATTTATGAACTGAATTTAAACTACTTGTGTTTTCACCACAATCTGCGCATTGCACTTTTTATTTCTTGCTATAGATGCTGCAACGTAGTTGCTTCCGTTTTGAAGA
>JAUKNX010000022.1:600000-775000 GCA_030762935.1 Hymenopus coronatus | reverse complement strand
TATACTACTACTACTACTACTACTACTACTACTACTACTACTACTACTACTACTACTACTACTACTACTACTACTACTACTACTACTACTACTACTACTACTACTACTACTACTACTACTACTACTACTACTACTACTACTACTACTACTACTACTACTACTACTACTACTACTACTACTACTACTACTACTACTACTACTACTACTACTACTACTACTACTACTACTACTACTACTACTACTACTACTACTACTACTACTACTACTACTACTACTACTACTACTACTACTACTACTACTACTACTACTACTACTACTACTACTACTACTACTACTACTACTACTACTACTACTACTACTACTACTACTACTACTACTACTACTACTACTACTACTACTACTACTACTACTACTACTACTACTACTACTACTACTACTACTACTACTACTACTACTACTACTACTACTACTACTACTACTACTACTACTACTACTACTACTACTACTACTACTACTACTACTACTACTACTACTACTACTACTACTACTACTACTACTACTACTACTACTACTACTACTACTACTACTACTACTACTACTACTACTACTACTACTACTACTACTACTACTACTACTACTACTACTACTACTACTACTACTACTACTACTACTACTACTACTACTACTACTACTACTACTACTACTACTACTACTACTACTACTACTACTACTACTACTACTACTACTACTACTACTACTACTACTACTACTACTACTACTACTACTACTACTACTACTACTACTACTACTACTACTACTACTACTACTACTACTACTACTACTACTACTACTACTACTACTACTACTACTACTACTACTACTACTACTACTACTACTACTACTACTACTACTACTACTACTACTACTACTACTACTACTACTACTACTACTACTACTACTACTACTACTACTACTACTACTACTACTACTACTACTACTACTACTACTACTACTACTACTACTACTACTACTACTACTACTACTACTACTACTACTACTACTACTACTACTACTACTACTACTACTACTACTACTACTACTACTACTACTACTACTACTACTACTACTACTACTACTACTACTACTACTACTACTACTACTACTACTACTACTACTACTACTACTACTACTACTACTACTACTACTACTACTACTACTACTACTACTACTACTACTACTACTACTACTACTACTACTACTACTACTACTACTACTACTACTACTACTACTACTACTACTACTACTACTACTACTACTACTACTACTACTACTACTACTACTACTACTACTACTACTACTACTACTACTACTACTACTACTACTACTACTACTACTACTACTACTACTACTACTACTACTACTACTACTACTACTACTACTACTACTACTACTACTACTACTACTACTACTACTACTACTACTACTACTACTACTACTACTACTACTACTACTACTACTACTACTACTACTACTACTACTACTACTACTACTACTACTACTACTACTACTACTACTACTACTACTACTACTACTACTACTACTACTACTACTACTACTACTACTACTACTACTACTACTACTACTACTACTACTACTACTACTACTACTACTACTACTACTACTACTACTACTACTACTACTACTACTACTACTACTACTACTACTACTACTACTACTACTACTACTACTACTACTACTACTACTACTACTACTACTACTACTACTACTACTACTACTACTACTACTACTACTACTACTACTACTACTACTACTACTACTACTACTACTACTACTACTACTACTACTACTACTACTACTACTACTACTACTACTACTACTACTACTACTACTACTACTACTACTACTACTACTACTACTACTACTACTACTACTACTACTACTACTACTACTACTACTACTACTACTACTACTACTACTACTACTACTACTACTACTACTACTACTACTACTACTACTACTACTACTACTACTACTACTACTACTACTACTACTACTACTACTACTACTACTACTACTACTACTACTACTACTACTACTACTACTACTACTACTACTACTACTACTACTACTACTACTACTACTACTACTACTACTACTACTACTACTACTACTACTACTACTACTACTACTACTACTACTACTACTACTACTACTACTTACTACTACTACTACTACTACTACTACTACTACTACTACTACTACTACTACTACTACTACTACTACTACTACTACTACTACTACTACTACTACTACTACTACTACTACTACTACTACTACTACTACTACTACTACTACTACTACTACTACTACTACTACTACTACTACTACTACTACTACTACTACTACTACTACTACTACTACTACTACTACTACTACTACTACTACTACTACTACTACTACTACTACTACTACTACTACTACTACTACTACTACTACTACTACTACTACTACTACTACTACTACTACTACTACTACTACTACTACTACTACTACTACTACTACTACTACTACTACTACTATACTACTACTACTACTACTACTACTACTACTACTACTACTACTACTACTACTACTACTACTACTACTACTACTACTACTACTACTACTACTACTACTACTACTACTACTACTACTACTACTACTACTACTACTACTACTACTACTACTACTACTACTACTACTACTACTACTACTACTACTACTACTACTACTACTACTACTACTACTACTACTACTACTACTACTACTACTACTACTACTACTACTACTACTACTACTACTACTACTACTACTACTACTACTACTACTACTACTACTACTACTACTACTACTACTACTACTACTACTACTACTACTACTACTACTACTACTACTACTACTACTACTACTACTACTACTACTACTACTACTACTACTACTACTACTACTACTACTACTACTACTACTACTACTACTACTACTACTACTACTACTACTACTACTACTACTACTACTACTACTACTACTACTACTACTACTACTACTACTACTACTACTACTACTACTACTACTACTACTACTACTACTACTACTACTACTACTACTACTACTACTACTACTACTACTACTACTACTACTACTACTACTACTACTACTACTACTACTACTACTACTACTACTACTACTACTACTACTACTACTACTACTACTACTACTACTACTACTACTACTACTACTACTACTACTACTACTACTACTACTACTACTACTACTACTACTACTACTACTACTACTACTACTACTACTACTACTACTACTACTACTACTACTACTACTACTACTACTACTACTACTACTACTACTACTACTACTACTACTACTACTACTACTACTACTACTACTACTACTACTACTACTACTACTACTACTACTACTACTACTACTACTACTACTACTACTACTACTACTACTACTACTACTACTACTACTACTACTACTACTACTACTACTACTACTACTACTACTACTACTACTACTACTACTACTACTACTACTACTACTACTACTACTACTACTACTACTACTACTACTACTACTACTACTACTACTACTACTACTACTACTACTACTACTACTACTACTACTACTACTACTACTACTACTACTACTACTACTACTACTACTACTACTACTACTACTACTACTACTACTACTACTACTACTACTACTACTACTACTACTACTACTACTACTACTACTACTACTACTACTACTACTACTACTACTACTACTACTACTACTACTACTACTACTACTACTACTACTACTACTACTACTACTACTACTACTACTACTACTACTACTACTACTACTACTACTACTACTACTACTACTACTACTACTACTACTACTACTACTACTACTACTACTACTACTACTACTACTACTACTACTACTACTACTACTACTACTACTACTACTACTACTACTACTACTACTACTACTACTACTACTACTACTACTACTACTACTACTACTACTACTACTACTACTACTACTACTACTACTACTACTACTACTACTACTACTACTACTACTACTACTACTACTACTACTACTACTACTACTACTACTACTACTACTACTACTACTACTACTACTACTACTACTACTACTACTACTACTACTACTACTACTACTACTACTACTACTACTACTACTACTACTACTACTACTACTACTACTACTACTACTACTACTACTACTACTACTACTACTACTACTACTACTACTACTACTACTACTACTACTACTACTACTACTACTACTACTACTACTACTACTACTACTACTACTACTACTACTACTACTACTACTACTACTACTACTACTACTACTACTACTACTACTACTACTACTACTACTACTACTACTACTACTACTACTACTACTACTACTACTACTACTACTACTACTACTACTACTACTACTACTACTACTACTACTACTACTACTACTACTACTACTACTACTACTACTACTACTACTACTACTACTACTACTACTACTACTACTACTACTACTACTACTACTACTACTACTACTACTACTACTACTACTACTACTACTACTACTACTACTACTACTACTACTACTACTACTACTACTACTACTACTACTACTACTACTACTACTACTACTACTACTACTACTACTACTACTACTACTACTACTACTACTACTACTACTACTACTACTACTACTACTACTACTACTACTACTACTACTACTACTACTACTACTACTACTACTACTACTACTACTACTACTACTACTACTACTACTACTACTACTACTACTACTACTACTACTACTACTACTACTACTACTACTACTACTACTACTACTACTACTACTACTACTACTACTACTACTACTACTACTACTACTACTACTACTACTACTACTACTACTACTACTACTACTACTACTACTACTACTACTACTACTACTACTACTACTACTACTACTACTACTACTACTACTACTACTACTACTACTACTACTACTACTACTACTACTACTACTACTACTACTACTACTACTACTACTACTACTACTACTACTACTACTACTACTACTACTACTACTACTACTACTACTACTACTACTACTACTACTACTACTACTACTACTACTACTACTACTACTACTACTACTACTACTACTACTACTACTACTACTACTACTACTACTACTACTACTACTACTACTACTACTACTACTACTTTAATCAGCAAATAAATATGTAGAAGAATGTAAGTTATTTCATTTTGCATTTTATTATAACACTAAAAAATTGCATAGCATCAATTAACACACCTGTTACTTCTAATCTATTACAGACAGATATGGTCATGCAGTATAAGAAGTACGTTAACTTTAACTGGTTTTAAGAACATATAATAGGATTTTAAATACTTTCTATAGTTTTCCACTTAAGTCAAATTAATCAACACAAGGACGTTAGGTGCGAATTGCTACCATGGTAGCAATGCTTTCTTTTTAACCTTATAGCTTCTCTTTTGTATAACAAAGAAAAAGTAATTCTTGTATATTAAACATACTTTATGAAATGAAAAGTGCATGTAAAGCTACCTTTAACGTGCATCACTATTTTTCTTTCCGAAAATCATCTCGTATTCAAGCTGCGGCCTTGACTACGTGATTCAAAATGACGGATTGTTCTGCTTGCATAATACAGCGCTCTATCCTTGGCGATGCCGTATCTCGTGATGTCTCTGTTGTCGTCATATCTGCTCTCTCTCTTACATTATAGCTGTTGGTTCAGGCGCATGCTATGGCGTATGTTCAGCTGTCGGAATTACATCGTTTTCTTTTCGTGCTGGTCTTGACACTTCTTCATACATTGCCTCCATGTTTAACCTTGCGCTTCCTCTGCCTGCTACGAATGTTGATTTGCTTCGTTCACTTCTTTTCCTTTTTTTTGACTTGTTTCCTTCCAAGCTATTCCTTTCCTCCATAAGCCGCTCTTACTCACATATGTTGCATCTACTCCGTCTATCCAAAGATGTAAATTTCGTAAAAGTCCTTGTTTGCCTTCCAATCCTGCTTCCTTCATCTTCTTAATTAAGTCCCGTTTTTATATATCTCTGTGCTATTGTGAGGTCCTTGTTGATGAACATGTTGCTCTGTTTTAAAATCTCTGTATTTCCTAAAATTTCGTAAATTAAGTCGCTATAGCAAATTTTACTTTAATTGGACTTTTCTTGCATTGTCTTCCTACTCGATATGCCCGCGCAATCTCCCATCCAGCCAACTCCATTTCTAGCTTGTCCTTAAGGATTTTTCTTACTACTTTTGCTGGACAGATACCTCTTCTTTTCTCTACACCGGTGAATACCAAATTTAGTCTTCTTCTCCTCTCATCTATTTTCTCCAATTTTTCCTTGATGGCATCTACTTCGCTTCTTATTACTTGCACCTCTTTTACAATATCTTCCCTTATTTCACTGACTACTTTATTCAAATTGTTTCTTATGCGTTCTTCCTTTCCATCCATTTTATTTAGTTTTCCTTCTAGTTTCTCTAATATTTTTTTTTTTTTTCAATTCCATCAGGTCCTGGGTTTAACTCGATCCCTCCTATCATTAGTAGAATAATTATTAAGGTTCCTATTATTAACAGGTTCATCATTATATTTTGTTCCCTTTTACCTTTCCTTAATTTCAATAACCCAAATAGATCTATTCTCATTCTATATATGGAGAGTTCTATCCCATTGTCACTTATTTCACTTTTCTTTTCAGTGACAGATCTTCCTGCACACAGAACCTTCATCTTCCACTGCTCACCTCACACTCATCATCAGTTTGTATATATAGAAGGTAAAACACGTTTTAAAACTATTTACTACTTTGGTAATAAATGTATCAAAATATATTATTTTATCAATTTTAAAATAGAAACTTGTATTACGAGGACCATCAATTCGCTGCTCCATGGTGCACTGAGAGGCGCACACTTACACAGATCTGTGCTTGAGATGAAAAAGGAAAGTTAAAGGAATGCAAAGAAAATAAAGCATTTTCCAGTTTAACCTTAGATTCTACTAAACAGCACCTTGCTGAAAATGTGTTTCAAATCAAATAGCTGTTTTGGTAGTTAACACAAATACAAATTTTCTGAGCACAATATTAGATATCGCTTCTCCTTGTGCTCTTTGCATTCTTAAATTCTTTACATTTGAAATACCTAATTATTCTTTCCTTCAATCGAAGCAGATTAAAATATTTTACTAATTTGCAGCAAGCCACGATTATATTATGATTATTTTCATAGTACACTAATATGTTATATCACTGTAAAATCTCTCCACCTCATGAAGTTGCAGTAATTTTGGACGTTTTTTAAAGACATGTTGACAAAAGTTTACCCTCGAATAAATAATCATAATTACCACAGATTTTCTCTAAGCATTATTTGTAATTCACGCTTGGCTTGTTGTACGTGGCCGTTAACAGAACCATCTACAGGACTTATAGCCAAGAAAATGTCACAATCTGAGATATTAGCCATTTTATGAATTAATATAGATAGAAGGATATTATCACAATGGCACAAAATTAAGTGAAGCTAATTTAAAATCCAGCAAACTTAATCAAAATGACATATATCACGTGGTCGGTTTAACAAAACTTATTAATTTAACATATGAAACGTGATACTTAGTATTAAACCGTCTGTATATGATTTTAATACTTAAACATGTTTCCACATTCAATATGATTCTGATGTGTGAAACAAGCGGGCTAAATCTGTACGAAATGAAAACGGGAGACATTCAAAATACAGTAGCCTTTGAAGAATTAATTAATTTTACTGATGATTGAAAGAAGTTGAGTTCTGGGGAAGAAATATGAAGTTCCTGAATGAAAGTTAAGCCCCTTTTGTATTCAAATTTTCTTCTCGCCCGTTAAAAAATACAGCTAAATGCAGTGGCAGCTCAATTAAAAAAAAACAGCGTGTTACATAAAAATAAAAAAAAAGAACGTGCTTGCAATTCATCTACTTTCAAAAAATAAAGGTCATACGCCAATGTTTCTTCATGCAGAATTTATCGATCACTTTGGCGTTTAATTCCTTCATACTTGTGACAAATTTCTTCTCAATGGATAACATGGCTAGAGAGGTGAGCTGATCCTTGCACATAGTGTTCCTCAGAAAGGTTTTTATCCTCTTCATAGAGTAGAAGCAGCATTCTGATTCTGCAGTTGACATGGGATAATTTCCAAGCGTTTCTGATTTCACATCCACAAATCCAGTCATTGTCGTCGTAGCTATTTCTGTCAAATTTCCTTGTGTCAACAGAATTTTTACTTCCTTTCGCTTTCTGTTCAAGTTTTAGATCAGTTGTAGGCCACCTTGCAGTTTTTATGCTAATATTTTCACATAAATGTTGTCTTAAAAAGGGAGTTTTGAACAATTCATCAACTACATTCATTAAGTACTGGCTAAAGCTTTCATACCTATGAAACTATCACATACATGCACTGAATGAAAGTGAACTATAATAAATTAGGGACAGGCAGAGTCAGACCGAAAAATCCATGCCATAGCCGGGATTTGAACCACGGATCTCTCGGTCTCCAGCCGGCCGCTCCACCACCAAGGCATCACGGCAACATGCCGGTACGGCACTAAATTTCTCAACTGACTCGCATGTTTCCCGGTAAACCACAAGATGATCTCAAAATTTGAGATGACAAACCCCAATGGCGATTTACACTTCCAACACCCAGGATTCACAGTATAGCAAACTATTATGGACAATTGTGATAATTTAACTGCTTTCCCATAGAAACCGTGTGCAGGACAGGAGTTGGACAGGCAGAGTCAGACCGAAAAATCCAAGGCCATAGCCGGGATTTGATCCACGGATCTCCCGGCCTCCAGCCGGTCGCTCCACTACGGCAGCATGCCGGTACGGCACTAAATTTCTCAACTGACACGCATGTCATTTAGTCATTTTTCGGTCTGTCTCTGCCTGTCCAGCTCCTATCCTGCACGGTGTTTCTATGGGAAAGCAGTTAAATTATTATAATAAATTATGGTTCAAAATTGAAAATAAGCCGAAAACATACACTGAATAGCTTCTATAAAACAGATACTTTATCACAATAAGAACCACGTGCATTTGTAATAAGTGTGGCTTTCGTCTCACATTCGCAGAAGTGGAGCATTGTGCCAGCATGAACTAATAGTTCACAATCAAATTGTCTTTTTCTTTATGGGTATGGGAATAACACTCCGTTGAATGCATCAGTTTATAACTATAATATACAGTAATTAGTTACTAACTTATTTATTATATTAAAATGTAACAATACTGAGTGGGAAAGTAGTTGTGATTTGTACCAGTAAGGGTCGCGTGGTATTTGATTTGGGAAATAAATACTAAGGTAATTGTTGAATGAACTACCCATTAATGACACACATTAACACAGAGCATACTCAAATCGCATTTACTTGTTTCTATTTTTACCGATAATGCAGGTTTGATTTAAATTTCAAATATTTTCTAAATTTGATGCACTAACTATGAGTATATTTAAATGGGATGCAGCTTTTTACGGGACTTTCAGTTTTAAAAAATTATGAACAATCAAATCTAAAGCTTATTATTTTAATACCGATGTAGTTTTGACCTGAGGGGAACAAATAATTGTGAACTAAAGTTACATTAAACAATGCCTTCATACGGGCCAAAGCACATACAATTTTTCACATCTAAAGGTAGGTCCAACAAAGCAGTATTAAATGTAATTTGGAGGTTGCCAAATTATGTTAAATAGCTTTAGCCATTTTACAAATAAATTGATAACGGAATAATTCACTTCCTTTGCTGTGAAATGTTGAGAACATAGTCAGTTCTATTACACAATATTCACACGTGCTGTTATGCACTTACACTGGCATTGTCGGTGAGCAGAAATCAAAGCAATGCTTGCAAATAGTAAAATACATGCCAGTAGTTTCGTAATACTAAGGAGAAAGTATTGTTGCAGATACAATAAAAACAGCAGACTAGATTTCATATTTCCTCAGTCGTAAATACACTGAGGTTGAATGTGTATATTCCTTTATTAAATCATTATCAGAAAGGTTGACGGTGATATTTCAAAGCATATATAGCTATACATTATCGCATTCTCCGATAGATCCGACCAGTATGAGGGCGACGATAGCAAACAACGGCTCGCATTCTCAGTACATAGTAAAAACTCCAGTTGATATATGTAACTATGAGACATGCGTCACTTCCGCTATCTGGTCTTCTTCTTCTTGACAATTCAAAGTATATGAACCTAGTTCGTTTAAACTTGAAAGCAAATATTGTTACCAGCTCCTGTTATCTTGCCACACGATATCTGATTCTGAGGAGCAACCACACAAGTGCAGTGTTTTTGAACATCGTTGCAAGAGTTTAAACACATTACAGGATCACTGTAATACTCACACAGTGAGTATAAAACCATATCACTGTAAATTGTGTGATAACGCATTTACAAAATTAAGTGCGCTTTTAACACATGTTTGGTCCAGACATACACAGGAGAAACCTCACAAATGTACAGGGTGTGACAATGCAAGCATGGAATTACATAATTTGAGCTGCCATTCTGGCGGGAGGCCATGCCAATGTCCACACTGTAAACATGTAACTGTAGATTCGTCCATGTTGAAGCGACATACTCGTAAACCAAGAGGAGAGAGACCTTACAAGTGTGACTTATGCAGTTCATGCTTCAAATATCCAGACAATCTTATGAAGCACAAACGCATTCATAGTGCTGGTGAGAAACTACAATTTCCAAATCGAAATGCTTATACGGCACATAATAAATCTCATGAAGGGGAGAGAGAATTATACATAATCATATATAAAGACCAAAAACAGTATCAATGTAATCCAGCTGGGAAGAAGATCCACAAATGTCCTGAAAGTGGTGGAGTTTACAGACAGAAAAGAAATCCCATCAGGCGTTTGTCAATACATGAACCTGTATCTTCAGGACAAGAGAAGGCTCTTGATTTAAAACTGAATAACAAAAGGAAAATCCAGATCAAAGATGGTCAGCAACAAGTGATAATGCCTGGAGAATATGAACACATGGCTGAAAATGTTGTGGCAGGCGATGACACACAGGCAACGGAGCAAACAGTAACAAAGCATCATCCAGTGGAAAGTGATGAAGAAGGTCTTTCGGCTGGGCAATACATCACACCAGATAATTAATGGAGGAAGATAATGTCATGGAAACACAGAGAATAGTACAACATCACTAGAAAAGATGCAGTAGCAATTAGAAGAAAGATATAGAAATTGTTTCGGACTTGATGTTGATGAAGAAGTAGCAGTAGTTGACGATTCAGCAAAAACTTCAACAATGTAATGACATTACAAATTTATTATTCCTTTGTAGTTTTCAATGTGTGTGTGTGTGTGTGTGTGTGTGTTTGTGTAATTTCAATATTTAACTAGCACAAAACTAAGCTGATGGAAAAGCTATGATTCTAAGGATTTATTAAATTTAAAATGACTGTAGCAAACATATTAGTTTCATATTCAAGTTTTCTACTTATGACTTCTTTAATTTTGGGTATGAACATTGTTGAACATTTATTATGATAATGGATATATCAAATTACATAGTAAACTTGCAAGATCAGAGGTAAAAATCTGTATAAAGTTAGCTTTCACTACAGAATAGATTTGTGAATTTTTCTAAGCATTAATGACGCTTATGCTTAATTTTGAGATACACTATTTGAGTTATGTTGCACAAGTGATTAGTTTTTGAGTAATAAATGTTTATAGTTATTACTAACTTTTCGGACTTTGGATATTTTTGTTTTACAAACCATGGCCCTCAGTGATTCAGTAGGTATGATCTTATTGGTTAATTGTTCTGCAAATTGTTTGAGACAGTGTTGTGGCCAACGGTAATCCAGGATTTGATCATGTGTTAGGTTACTCAGCGGTGGTTGGTTGGTTTATAGCTGTGAACTGTAAAGAAACCAGTAATGGGCATCATATAGTGCTCATTTGAAAGAGAATGTGAGGCTTCCTCAGAGAGAGAGACAGAGAGGGAGAGAGACAGAGAGAGAGAGAGAATGGTAGGTATTTTCTTAATTCCCTTAGAGGCAAATGGTACAGCAACAGCTATCAATCTCCAGGCCATTCGGAGTTGCAAAGTCATCCCATTCAATGATAGCACTGAATGCTCCCGTTTACAGAAATAGCAAGATGAATATATTTTTAAAACCATTTGTAGTGAAGAAATTAAACACTTTTAGAAAAGCTCATCATTTTTTATTCGACAGGGAGGCTGATAACTATATGTTTAATTTTAAGCAAAATAAACAAATTTCTCTATGAATGTACAGTAAACTTCTGATGAAGAGTGAAAACTCTTCTTATAAAGATTTTTGTAAGTATTCTGAGTATTTGGATTAGTACATAGCTAATGAACAGGGTTTTTTGATAGCAATGGTAATTTAAAGTCTAATAATATTAGCTTGGTTACACCCATTTCTACAAATTAGTGTTTGTTACTGTTATTTTAATATTAGATAAATGCTAACACAACTGAAAAGGAACAATTGAAGGGTTATCATACTAAAGGGGCTAAGCACCATTTGGGCATGAATTGTGTTTTGTATTTCTTTCGGTGGTATGTGAACCAGAATTTTACATACTAAAAGGGTGATCTCCAATGATGGCTGATGTAGGTGCTATGAAGGCCAGTAGTTAGCATGAGAGGTAACTCCATGTCTTATTCATGCTAAACAGGGTAAGTACAAAGTACTGGAAATAAAAAATTATACACTTCTGCTCACTCCTGCCATTTTGTAGCTTCTCTCTCTTCATTAGCGGTACAATTCATAGTGAAACCGATATGAATAGTTCAGGAAAGAGAAATAACAGAAACACTAATAACTCTAAAAGAAAGCATGAGCATGACTTAAGAGTAGCTGGTAAATCATATCATATGCACAGAGTGGGGAAGAAATACCCATGAAGATGAAATCAAACAATGAAGTAGATTTTGAGGTTATCTATATTACACAGGGTGTATATAAATGAATATCGGGGTTTTGACCCTTTATAATATTTATTATATTCAACTTACAGTTATGAATGATATGTCAACTGAAAAAGCAACTCAAACAATTTTACCAAGAGGCTTATAAATGTTCAATGTGACTACCCTTTGTCACACGGCACACATCAAGTCTATAGCTGAGTTCTTCCCAAATGTTGATAAGTGTGTATTCAGTAATTGTAGCAACAGCTGCTTTAATCCGGTTTCTTAATTCAGGGAGGTCAGCTGGTAGCGGAGGCACGTACACATGATCCTTGATGAAGTCCCAAAGGTAAAAATCACATGGCGTTAGGTCAGGAGAATGTGGAGGCTATGCATAGAACTGAAGACAGCACAATCCATAAAATCGTCATGAAACAACATGTCGTTTGCAAATTTGGCATGTAATCCGTGGTCTGTCAGCTTTAGAGCCTGTAATAACTGTAAACGGTAAGGACGTAGCTGTAAGTATTTTCTTACAACTTTCCAAACAGTCGACACAGGAACTTGTAATTCACGACTAGCCTTCCGGACTGATTTCTTTGGGCTACGAGTGAACGACTCTCTCACTCGCTCAACAGTCTCTTCACTTACTCCTGGTCGTCCCATGCTCTTCCCTTTACAAAGGCAGCCGGTATCTTCAAACTGATTATACCATCTACGAATGTTTTTATCACTAGCAGGATCACAACCGAACTTACTATGGAACGCACGTTGCACATTAACTACAAATTTGGTCTTTGCAAACTGCAAAACACAAAATGCTTTCTGTTTACTAGTCGCCATCTTTGCTACTACCGCTGTCTAGTGGATTGCGGCAGAAACATTGCACGCACATGCGCACTTGTGCCAACAAACAAATCTGTTTGAGTTGTTTTTTCATTTGACATATCATTTATAACTGTAAGTTGAATGTAATAAATATTAAAAAGAGTTAAAACCCCGATATTCATTTATATACACCCTGTATTTCTGTTCCTATAGGCAAAATGTTTACATTTGGAAATTGTCTTATTGTTAGTCATTGTCTTTTCAGAATTGGGTTAACTGTCATCTAGATTGTACATACATTTACACCCCAAATGAAGGAATGACTTTTTGAAAAATTCTATGCTGAAAATGAAACAACACAAGGGACGTTCCAAATGGGATTGACTGTCATCCCTGTGAATAACGGATGGATTGGAAAGAGTCCTGAAGAAAGCCAATGACAAAGCACATTAATATATGTGTGCCTGATGGTGAAGGAGATCATAAACGAATCCGTAAACGTACATTCAGGAATATTTTTCCTATCAGTAAGAAAAAAAAAATTGAAATCTCATCAGAAAGAAGAAGAATGGTGATACAGTATATCATGATGGTAGAAGAGGAGCCCAAGTTCTCAAGTACTCAAATCATGACCAATGCTGGATCAAGGAACATATAAATTCAATACCAAAAGACACTGGTCACTACTCCCGAGATACGTCAAGCAACAAATATCTGTCTCTATACCTCAACATTAATAGGTTTTATGAGACATTTAAAGCTATATATCCAGAAAGCAGAGTGCATTGTTTACATTACTGAAGAGTGTTTTTGCGTCACTTTCCACATCTCAGCTTTCGGCATCCTAGAACACAGGTAAGAAGTGTGACTTGCATAATTTACAGATTAAAGGAAACACAAGCTACTCTCCACAGGCCAAAAGATTGTTGTAACTACATCATATGAAAGCTGAAAAGGCAGTTGAATCTTTAAAAAAAAAAACAGTAGAGATTCATGTATACATGGAAGTGATATTTGTACTTTGTCAATGGACTTGCAACCAGTAAATAACGCACTCAGACATGTTTATATGAGACAGCTGTCATGCTATTAACTATGGTATCCATATCCATGACACAAGTGATTCTGTTACGTGTTTTTGGCATGAAGGTGTAGAAGTGCAAACAACATAGCATCTTGCCTCTTCAAAGTACATCAAAGAAAAAACTCATTATATGGAGTGATAACTGCAGTGCTCAAAACAAAAATCGAATCATGATTTTCCTCTATATGTTCTTGATTAGCTGTGGTACCTATGAGTCAATATAACACAAATGTTTAGTTTCTGGTTACAGCTTTTTAGCGTGTGACCATGACTTTGCAGTTATAGTAGAAAGAGCAAAGGTATGCAAACATTTTGTTCCTGATGAATGTAGTTAATGCCATAGCAACAGCTCACAGTAAACAACCATTTCAAGTTGTTCAAATGAAAGAAGGCCATTTTATGAACTTTCAACAAGCAGCTGATAAAATCATTAACACAATAAAGGTTAATGTAAGTTCTGCCTCATGGATTAAAACCACTATGCCTGGAATTATTCAGGTAAAAAAGACATTTGGTGAAATAGAGGGATGGGAAATGATAAAAGAGTATTGAAAAAATATTGGCAAAATGAGATTTCAAAACAATCACATTCAGGGAGGTCACTGGTATGAAAGGATTTTTTTAGAGAAGAAAAAAGACCTCAAAAGTATAATGGAATACCTACCTGCAGTGCACAAACAGTTCTACAGTGGCCACAATGGAAATTTTTACTTTTTAAACACAAGGAAAATCTTTACATAGACAATGTGTTCTTCTCCCACCACTATACAAAAAAGGCAGGTGGAGCTGCAAATTGCATGATTTTCTAGTGCACAGCAGCAGCTTGCTTACATTAGCGGTTCAGGTCTCAGTCTGGTATTTGCTGTACAGTGATTTGTTTGCTGTTTGTTGTTTTCATCTGATTAGTGCTATTTTTGAAGGTGTGTATTTCTGTATCTAATACACAAAATGGGACACAAGAAGCTCACTTCTGAGGAGAAGACTCATGCTTTAACTCTTTTAGAGGAAGGTACTTCTGTAATTCATGTGGCTGCTGATCTAAAGGTTTCAAGACAAGCTATTTACGACCTAAAATAAGCAACAGCACCTGTGCCATGTGGCACCATACCAAATTGAAAAACAGCTCAGGTGGTAAAAAAAAAGACTTTACCAAGGACTGATGACCTTCTAAAACGTGAAGTGATGGCTAAACCATGGATTACAGCAGCCGGGTTAAAGAAGAATCATCCAGACCTGCTCAATATTGTTGCAATCCAGACTATTCAGCATCGGCTTCAACCAATTCGGTGTGCTGCCAAGAAGCCTCTTCTAACTAAAGCTATGATGAAGAAAAGAGTAAATTTCTGCAAAACATATCAGCACTGGACATCAGAGGTCTGGCGCAAAGTAATGTTTTCTGATGAAAGCAATTTCAAATTGGTCAGAGGAAAGTCTAAAAAGGTGAGATCACAAAATGTGTCAAGGTATGATCCAAAGTTTACTGTCAAAACTGTTAAACATCCAGAAAGTGTGATGGTATGGGGTTCTTTTAGTGGCGATTATGTTAGAGGTGGCTTGTACTTTCTCCCTAAGAACATAACAATGTAAAGTGTTGTAACAGCATTTTGTCACATTTTGGCCAATTCATCAGTATCAGTACTTTAGACACAATGGTGCCCCTGTTCATAGAAAAAAGATGGTTCAGAAGTTCCTAGAAGACAATAATAAACTTGTACTTGACTGGCCTGGTAGCTCTCCTGACCTAAATGGAATAGAAAATGCTTGGGATCACATGAAAGATAAAATAGAAGAGCTGCAACCATCAAATATTGAGGAGCTGCAGGAGGTGTTGAAGATATGGATGGAAATGGACAAAAACTATTTTGAAAATCTAGCAGACTCTTAGGAGACTCATGAAAGTGATAAAAGCTAAAGGAACTATGACCAAGTACTAATTGTATGGAGAAGTTAAAAATAAAGTCATGTAAAGTCAGTGTTTGTTGTTTTTATTACCATGTAAAGATTTCCATTGCAGCAACTTTACAGTGAATTGTGCCAAGACTGAACAGTACACTGCTTAGTAGAGGTAGAAGAATTGCAAATATTGTTTGGTGGACTTAGCCCATTCGGTATTTCAGTGCCAATTTATTTAGGAAAGTGAGAGTTTATCTATTATTTTTTGAACATGCCAAGGATAACTTTGTTTCCTAAAGTCAACGAGCAAGAGGACTTAGTGCATATTTTGTTTTGCATTATTTTAGTAAATTTATATTGACTAACTTAAAAATTACATTTTATTACTTAGCCCCTTTAATATGATAAACACTCAACTGTAACAGCAAGTATGTAATTCTAAAGAACATTTGTGGAACAATATGCAAGGGTTGTAATGTGATTAAGCTTTACATTTAGCTAATACCCTCCTTTGCAATTCACTGTTTAACAGCTTGAAATGTTGTTTACAATGCACATAATCTAAGTTAAATGCATATTATTTTGCTTACAAACTATCATTCTCTAATTTCATGTAATTAAAAACAATTGTGCATTTTTATGAAGAAAGAAAGAAAAAAAAACCTGTAGAATTAATTTTTGTAGAAAAATATTTTTGTAATTAAGTTATGTCTATTAGTAAAATAAGGCAACGCAATTTTATGAGCCTTATTCTAATGGTTATATTCATTAAATATTGTATTACACACGGTTTTCATAACAGCAAAATCCCACTATAATCATGGAATTTCATACTAGGAAAGCTCTTGGTTCCTGCTGCCAGTTCGAAAAAGTACTTTGAAAATGAGCATTTCATTACATACAAGCATGAAATACAGGCAAAAATTAGATCAAAACTGCAGTGCTCTATAAGAGTCATTACGGCTACATTAAAAGGAAAACAAAAAGCCTCTCCTGGTTTAACGCATGAACTGTTCACTTCCAAAGCATTCATATGCTGTTCGCTGTTGGTCTCTTCCAACTATTATTCCAGGATCTGTGCTATCAGTATGCATTTAGTATCAGAACTTTGAGAAAGTTTTTTTTATGCAAAAAATCCATTGGGAACAATATTGTATACAGGGAATGAAGTAGGCTGATTCATCCATATAAAAGATATGATCAAAACAAGTTTTACATATTTTCACATTTTATTACTTTTTCAGTTTTGTATCAAAATTCAATCACAACATCAATATGCTACATCTCAACAGGACACTTATCTACCTACTAAACAGTTTTATTTGTAGAACAATTTGCCCATTTCCTGCACAACAATGGAAACTTCCTTGCATTAATTATGCATTTATCACTTAAGCTACAGTCAAGCACACTGTGAACTTACAAACAGATTCATCATAATATTACAAAATGTCACATAGCTATTTTACAATAATTGCTCAATCTATAAAACCAATAATAATAAAAAAGGACGTACCTAGAGTATGTTATAAATATATGAAAATTTTATATTTAAAGAATTTTATCAGTTCATTTGTAATGTCATGTTTCACTCTTATATTTCAATATTTTATACTTTTGCTCTAACTCTGTACAACTGGAGGTTAAAATAACTAGGATGCATATCTTATGAGTATTTGTTGCAAATGTACATATGGCAAGAATTAAATTCAAATTCATTCCCAGCATCAACCTGTTCATAAAAAATAAAGTTCTTTGAGGTCATTGTTTAATAAAACCATACCATTGATAAATAGAGTATTTAAATACAGCTTTACATATTTTTATATGAGAAGCAATTTGCTTTAATATCTGAATGAAAATTATTTAACTGTATGAGACACCCACATATGCACATATGCGCGTGCACACGCATGCACGTACACACACACTCACACACACACATTGCATACATTACATACATACGTACATACATACATATGTATGCATGCAAGCGCACACAGATAATCAAATCAAAGCACATAGCTTTACCCCAACTAATCACAAGCACGCAATCGCTCACAGTTTACTAAACAAATTACTGAACATACTATTGAACAAAACAAAATATGATACAGAACTTAATCAGATAAAAACTGCTGAGAATAATGGCTTCAATAACATTTGTTTCTAGAAAAACTTAAAACAATAAAAACAAAGAGAAAAATAGCAGCAGAAACCTATAACATGATAGAAATAAGTATATTTTCAGGAAATTCACTTATAACCCTCAGGCCTTCTAGAAATTTCAAAGTATTCTTAGAGGACATAACATAATCTTAGCCCCAACAAAAACGGCATAAGTTGTGAAGGCTGTGAGGAAAGAAAAGACCCAAAGAAACCAAATTAAAGACACATCCGAGACAAAGAACAACCAAACAGATAAATCAGATGTAGTCTCACACCTCTGGAACAGAAGTCACAAGATAGAGAATAGTGTATGGTAAGATTGCTGTGGCCATTAGAATTGGACATATGACTAAAGGTTTTTGTTTTAAAGTAGCAATCAAAACTTATGAATTTTGAAATTCTCACTGAAGACAACCTGCTTTACAAGTTCTTTAACTGGCTTTCAAAGAAAATCAGGAAATGCAAGAGGATATCAGTAACAGGCCTGACAGTTGAAATATGCCGATGATGTAAGCAATGTCATTTGCAAAACATTTTTGAGTAATTATTAAGTTAATGAAGCAACTTAAATGCAAATGCGAGTCATTTTGCATTTTACCATTTATTTTTTCCCCAATCAATGCAGTAACATTTTATCCAGCCAGTTATAAGTTGCTCATGGTGCTATTGGATAGTACATTTTTCAAACTGGACTTGAACCTGAGTATCTTGGGTACCTTATGTAATCTTTATACATTGTGCAAGTCTTTGTCTATTAAATGTGTGAATATGTTACAATGGATGCAGATAGTTAATATTTTAAAGGAACTATAGAAGCCGAACACCTTGTTTAAAGGTAGAGTAAGATTAAAGGAACAGGGGCACAGATGTAAACTAAGCTGTATCATTACAAATATATGGTGGACTTTGTGACAGTGATGTGTTCTATCAATTGACATTAATTACTGAGTTAATTTTGTAACACTGCATCACTTACTTTTATTATTGGAAAACGTGTTTCAAAAGCCATGTGCTCCTTTGTCAATTCCCTTAGTAGAGTCCCTGCATCGCTTGCTGTTGTGGTTGCCATTGTCTCTAGTGGTGGTTTGATGAACCTCTGCATCAGTAGGTCACCTGGTGGGATTTCAAAATTGAAAATGTGGCTCTTGTTTTTCCAAATATAGATGTTCTCCCAAACTTTTAATTCTGTTTTCCTTGTGATATTTTTGGGTATTTTCAGACTTCTACTTATGGTGTGTTGCTCTTTCCAAAAACGCCAAGTTACTGCTGATTTGTCTTCTTGTTTTTATTTAATACTTCTGAGGTGTTCTTTTACTCTTGTTTTTATGATTCTTTAGTCGGGCCAATGTAAATTTGTTTGCAGTCATTGCAGCTGAACTGGTATATTCCTAGTTTGTTTTCTTGTGGAATATCACCTTTTCATTAAGAATTTAATATGCTTTTTATGGAGTGTGTTTTTTGGGTCCAGATTGATGTGCAGTTTGAAGATCCCCATCAATTTGTCATTTTAGTTTATCAATAGATGATTTGTCAGACTAAAGGCAGTTCAGCATATGGCAAAAATTAATATCAATTTCCTAGTATTACTATAGGCAAATTACACCATTCAACGTGGTAAGTTTAAGACATTCTATAAATTAAACCAATAGCTATTCTAAGGAATATGTTCTTAAAATTAATATTAATTAAACTAACATTATGAGAAAGTTATTTTGGGACAAAGGAGTTGAAAATATTAAGGAGCTTATTCATTTAAATATAAAATTTTAAGCACAGAAGGTTGCAGGAAACACAGAAATGGGAATGATGGGATGAAAAGTTGCATTAATATTGGTTATGCATAGCCTGTAATGGAATTACAATGGCTAAAACAGATTTACAAAGCCTTAGTTGAATCAAGGTGCTCTCTGGAGTTGAGATTTGTTAAGAAGGAGAAGGGTAGAGCAAGTTGAATGCATTATTGAAATCTTTTGAAAAACTGATTTTAGAAATACCTTATAATGCAACAGTGGAAGGATTGAGTTTATTAAAGTTAGTGCAAGAAGGATGATTATGGAAGGAATGTTAAAATATTTGTTTAGGACTATTAATCAATTACCATAAAGATTTATTTTGAAAAATGCTTAAACATGCAAAATAGAGTGCACTGTTGAATAATTGGTCAGATGAAATAAGGTATGAACTGCTAATAAACTGGCATGGGTGACAAATGACTAGGAAAATACATGTTGACATGATTCAGGAAATCCTTAGGGGCAATAATGGAAAAGAGAAGTCCTCTCAAATTCTCTAAGGATACTGAATGATGAAAAGCAAGTGAAATACATAAATGAGTAATGTTGTGATTGCTGTGGACATCAGGCATGCAACTATTCCACAAAATATATGCTGAAATGTGCAATAATTTGTGTTAGGGAGCATATAATGTTGGTGCTGTCATATTGTTCCATAGGAAGGCGAGAAAATACATAAGAGAAATGCATTAAGGATTGCAGGCATAGGAAGTAAGGGAAGTTCTGAAATATGCAATGCTATGTGTTAGCAAATAACAGTTAGTACCGAATGGTATTTGACATTGGGAATCACACGTATGGTTGACAGTATTGTATTATTGTTCACCACGGACATAGATAGGCAGGCTGGCTGAAAATGGCAATTGACCAAATCTATTAACAGTGCCGCAATTGCAGTACAATGGAGAGGGATGTATCTTCATATTCTGATGAAACATCTTTAGTTAGTTCATGTACAATGTAACCTCAAATACTATTGAATAATAACCACAATAATTCTGCAATAGGTAGGTTAACCATAAATCATGTACTATGTGGGTCCTGTCAGATTCCAGCTTCCATTCCAACCATGTCAGGAACTCCCACTAATAGTGTTTCAAAGCTTACACACTGGGAATGTTGGGAAAATGCAGTTGATAACCATAATTCTGCAATAGGTAGGTTAACCTTTTAAAGTATAATATCTGGGTCACATCACTGAGCTTCCAAGAAAAATTAATAAGTAATCTGAATAGATACTAACTTATTACCTTTAAAGCATTTGGGCAACAAAAAGATACTTCATAGTTGAAAGCAGTATATTTGTATTTCTGTATTTTAAATGATAGGAGCAAGGAAATGAATTTGAACATGAATATAGATTTTAATGTATTAATTTTGAACAATATTTCCCATTTCATATGATTTCACATTTACTATTCATGGATTCATGAAAATTTCACATTTATTCTATTAAAGATGGAGACTCTTTAATGATGGTAAAAGAATATAGTAGATTACTGCTGTCATCTTGCAGCATAGACTCTTTTAACTGGTATGTTTCCTTGGCACTATACAGTGAAGAAAATAATGCAGTACTACTGCCATATAGTGGCATCGAGTCCATTAATTGGGATACCATCAACCTCCACATTTTCCAGCATTTTTTGAATGTCTAAAGTTGGTACTGTTTAGTGAGGTTTTGAAACAAATACATATCCTGCAGCAATGTTACTATAAATGTAACAAAGAACAATAAGGGTGTACTATGGCCCAGTAAGGGAATATATCATTTAAATGTTTACAGGGAAAGATTTGATGATGGTAATTTACCTTAATATGGGGAGAATGAGTATGCTACTCATATATTGTTAAAATGCAAAGATATGCAGGAAAGAATTAATCAAAAAGAGTATCTATCTAGGACCAAATAATGGATTTGGTGCAAAAATATAGCTTAAAATATGCTTACATCACAATGTTGTTAATACAGTTAAATCAAGAATTGCAATAGCAGCATAAGGAAAAAGGAAGAAGAGTGGGAAGGGAAGGAGAGTATGAGTATAAGAGAGTGTGTGCAAGTGTAAATATGTGAGTATGCGAGGGTGAGCAAGAATGAGTGAGGGTGAGTGTGAGTATGTGTGAGCAGGTGGAACCTATAACATGATAGAAATAAGTATATTTTCAGGAAATTCACTTATAACCCTCAGGCCTTCTAGAAATTTCAAAGTATTCTTAGAGGACATAACATAATCTTAGCCCCAACAAAAACGGCATAAGTTGTGAAGGCTGTGAGGAAAGAAAAGACCCAAAGAAACCAAATTAAAGACACATCCGAGACAAAGAACAACCAAACAGATAAATCAGATGTAGTCTCACACCTCTGGAACAGAAGTCACAAGATAGAGAATAGTGTATGGTAAGATTGCTGTGGCCATTAGAATTGGACATATGACTAAAGGTTTTTGTTTTAAAGTAGCAATCAAAACTTATGAATTTTGAAATTCTCACTGAAGACAACCTGCTTTACAAGTTCTTTAACTGGCTTTCAAAGAAAATCAGGAAATGCAAGAGGATATCAGTAACAGGCCTGACAGTTGAAATATGCCGATGATGTAAGCAATGTCATTTGCAAAACATTTTTGAGTAATTATTAAGTTAATGAAGCAACTTAAATGCAAATGCGAGTCATTTTGCATTTTACCATTTATTTTTTCCCCAATCAATGCAGTAACATTTTATCCAGCCAGTTATAAGTTGCTCATGGTGCTATTGGATAGTACATTTTTCAAACTGGACTTGAACCTGAGTATCTTGGGTACCTTATGTAATCTTTATACATTGTGCAAGTCTTTGTCTATTAAATGTGTGAATATGTTACAATGGATGCAGATAGTTAATATTTTAAAGGAACTATAGAAGCCGAACACCTTGTTTAAAGGTAGAGTAAGATTAAAGGAACAGGGGCACGGATGTAAACTAAGCTGTATCATTACAAATATATGGTGGACTTTGTGACAGTGATGTGTTCTATCAATTGACATTAATTACTGAGTTAATTTTGTAACACTGCATCACTTACTTTTATTATTGGAAAACGTGTTTCAAAAGCCATGTGCTCCTTTGTCAATTCCCTTAGTAGAGTCCCTGCATCGCTTGCTGTTGTGGTTGCCATTGTCTCTAGTGGTGGTTTGATGAACCTCTGCATCAGTAGGTCACCTGGTGGGATTTCAAAATTGAAAATGTGGCTCTTGTTTTTCCAAATATAGATGTTCTCCCAAACTTTTAATTCTGTTTTCCTTGTGATATTTTTGGGTATTTTCAGACTTCTACTTATGGTGTGTTGCTCTTTCCAAAAACGCCAAGTTACTGCTGATTTGTCTTCTTGTTTTTATTTAATACTTCTGAGGTGTTCTTTTACTCTTGTTTTTATGATTCTTTAGTCGGGCCAATGTAAATTTGTTTGCAGTCATTGCAGCTGAACTGGTATATTCCTAGTTTGTTTTCTTGTGGAATATCACCTTTTCATTAAGAATTTAATATGCTTTTTATGGAGTGTGTTTTTTGGGTCCAGATTGATGTGCAGTTTGAAGATCCCCATCAATTTGTCATTTTAGTTTATCAATAGATGATTTGTCAGACTAAAGGCAGTTCAGCATATGGCAAAAATTAATATCAATTTCCTAGTATTACTATAGGCAAATTACACCATTCAACGTGGTAAGTTTAAGACATTCTATAAATTAAACCAATAGCTATTCTAAGGAATATGTTCTTAAAATTAATATTAATTAAACTAACATTATGAGAAAGTTATTTTGGGACAAAGGAGTTGAAAATATTAAGGAGCTTATTCATTTAAATATAAAATTTTAAGCACAGAAGGTTGCAGGAAACACAGAAATGGGAATGATGGGATGAAAAGTTGCATTAATATTGGTTATGCATAGCCTGTAATGGAATTACAATGGCTAAAACAGATTTACAAAGCCTTAGTTGAATCAAGGTGCTCTCTGGAGTTGAGATTTGTTAAGAAGGAGAAGGGTAGAGCAAGTTGAATGCATTATTGAAATCTTTTGAAAAACTGATTTTAGAAATACCTTATAATGCAACAGTGGAAGGATTGAGTTTATTAAAGTTAGTGCAAGAAGGATGATTATGGAAGGAATGTTAAAATATTTGTTTAGGACTATTAATCAATTACCATAAAGATTTATTTTGAAAAATGCTTAAACATGCAAAATAGAGTGCACTGTTGAATAATTGGTCAGATGAAATAAGGTATGAACTGCTAATAAACTGGCATGGGTGACAAATGACTAGGAAAATACATGTTGACATGATTCAGGAAATCCTTAGGGGCAATAATGGAAAAGAGAAGTCCTCTCAAATTCTCTAAGGATACTGAATGATGAAAAGCAAGTGAAATACATAAATGAGTAATGTTGTGATTGCTGTGGACATCAGGCATGCAACTATTCCACAAAATATATGCTGAAATGTGCAATAATTTGTGTTAGGGAGCATATAATGTTGGTGCTGTCATATTGTTCCATAGGAAGGCGAGAAAATACATAAGAGAAATGCATTAAGGATTGCAGGCATAGGAAGTAAGGGAAGTTCTGAAATATGCAATGCTATGTGTTAGCAAATAACAGTTAGTACCGAATGGTATTTGACATTGGGAATCACACGTATGGTTGACAGTATTGTATTATTGTTCACCACGGACATAGATAGGCAGGCTGGCTGAAAATGGCAATTGACCAAATCTATTAACAGTGCCGCAATTGCAGTACAATGGAGAGGGATGTATCTTCATATTCTGATGAAACATCTTTAGTTAGTTCATGTACAATGTAACCTCAAATACTATTGAATAATAACCACAATAATTCTGCAATAGGTAGGTTAACCATAAATCATGTACTATGTGGGTCCTGTCAGATTCCAGCTTCCATTCCAACCATGTCAGGAACTCCCACTAATAGTGTTTCAAAGCTTACACACTGGGAATGTTGGGAAAATGCAGTTGATAACCATAATTCTGCAATAGGTAGGTTAACCTTTTAAAGTATAATATCTGGGTCACATCACTGAGCTTCCAAGAAAAATTAATAAGTAATCTGAATAGATACTAACTTATTACCTTTAAAGCATTTGGGCAACAAAAAGATTCTTCATAGTTGAAAGCAGTATATTTGTATTTCTGTATTTTAAATGATAGGAGCAAGGAAATGAATTTGAACATGAATATAGATTTTAATGTATTAATTTTGAACAATATTTCCCATTTCATATGATTTCACATTTACTATTCATGGATTCATGAAAATTTCACATTTATTCTATTAAAGATGGAGACTCTTTAATGATGGTAAAAGAATATAGTAGATTACTGCTGTCATCTTGCAGCATAGACTCTTTTAACTGGTATGTTTCCTTGGCACTATACAGTGAAGAAAATAATGCAGTACTACTGCCATATAGTGGCATCGAGTCCATTAATTGGGATACCATCAACCTCCACATTTTCCAGCATTTTTTGAATGTCTAAAGTTGGTACTGTTTAGTGAGGTTTTGAAACAAATACATATCCTGCAGCAATGTTACTATAAATGTAACAAAGAACAATAAGGGTGTACTATGGCCCAGTAAGGGAATATATCATTTAAATGTTTACAGGGAAAGATTTGATGATGGTAATTTACCTTAATATGGGGAGAATGAGTATGCTACTCATATATTGTTAAAATGCAAAGATATGCAGGAAAGAATTAATCAAAAAGAGTATCTATCTAGGACCAAATAATGGATTTGGTGCAAAAATATAGCTTAAAATATGCTTACATCACAATGTTGTTAATACAGTTAAATCAAGAATTGCAATAGCAGCATAAGGAAAAAGGAAGAAGAGTGGGAAGGGAAGGAGAGTATGAGTATAAGAGAGTATGTGCAAGTGTAAATATGTGAGTATGCGAGGGTGAGCAAGAATGAGTGAGGGTGAGTGTGAGTGTGTGTGAGCAGGTGGACGCATTTACATGTTGTTAATGTGCAATGATACTTGCATTTTTTCAGTATCCATGTGACAGGGATTTCAGCTTGTTACAGTCAAGTCATCACAAGTTGCTCTACTAACAACAGCTCTCATATAGACAAACCCTCCCCACATAAGCCTTTGCTGGAACTTCTTGTACTATGCCATGCCATTGTGTTTTACCTATCATTAATAACTCTCGCTTTCAAGTTGCAGTATAATGAATTACACTATTAAATTTAGTGGTTTGTTTAGCTTCTATGCCTAGTTACACAAGATCTGCTGGTCCATGTAGGAGATCTCTGTTGTTAGTGCAATAAATTACTATGCAAATAAATATAATGTATCTTTAAAAACAGATTCAAGACACATCCACCACTTTGCAGGTTGCATATAACATGACCACTACCTATTCTGCAACAAACTATTCTTACAAAAGCTTCTTCTACCATCTTCTTCAATATAAGCATTAGCAGAGATGTTTTTATTTCATATTTTCTTATAGGTATGGCGAGAATAAGGCAATACACCATGTTAAAGCAAGTCAAATCTTTAAAGAGTAGATTGCTATGTACTGTCATTGGAATTTAATTCTCCTTGCATAACCCATATAAAACATAAAATAAACAGAAAAATGAATCAGAGCCTCCCTTAAAATGTAAGTTACTAATAAAATAAAAATAAATAAAAAAAATATGCATTATGTACTTTAATAACCTCCACATTTTTTGTAGGAAGATTTTGTCTATTACAATTTACCCACTATACAACTTATCCAAATTGAAAGGCCCCCTTCCATTTACCAGTTCTGCAAAAGTTATCCAGAAGGAAGAGAGCTTCAGAGGCTAATTCCAGAAAATTCAAGATTTAAATTTTATTTGTAATAAAAATATCTTCAACATGTGTTATTTTATTAAAGATTATTTTAGCCATTTTTTGGAAATATGAAATTTTGAAAAATATAACATGTAAAAGGCAGTTTGGAATGGGAGAATTTTCTTGAATATCTTTGTGCTGCATCCTTAGGCACAACTTAAATATTAAGTTTGGTATCCAACTGAATTTTCATTTTGAGATATGCTGTGCTCATACAGGCATGTACCATTTTCTGATTTTTTTTTTCGGGGCCTAAATACATATATTTCTGGTGAATTCTGGACCTTGAAATTTTGGGTGGAGTACAATATTTTCCCTATTTACTGTACTTAGTAGAGAAACTAAAATGGGCAACCAATTTACCTACAGCAACGATGATGATGATGATGATGATGATGATGATGATGATGGTGATGATGTAGATGATGATGTGATGATGATGTTGATGATGATGATGATGATGATGATGATGATGATGATGATGATGATGATGATGATGATGATGATGATGATGATGATGATGATGATGATGATGATGGTGGTGGTGGTGGTGGTGGTGGTGGTGGTGGTGGTGGTGGTGGTGGTGGTGGCATATAATGATGATTATGAGTATAATGATTATGTCCTCTTAGTAGCATACACACACTTCTTGACATTCGAGATTTGTCTACAAATTTAAAGATGTTACACAACTCATACATAACAAAGGATTACATATAGTTGGACATTTTATTTTTAAATTGATCTATATAATGCTGATTTAATAGGCTATGAATATAAATTGCAGATGTACACTTGCAACAACATTATCAGTTACAATAATAGAATACAGGATGTGCAACAGAACTCCAAACCTTACAAAAAGATTAACTTATAAAACATAACCCTAATTAATGCTACATAAACAATCATGAAATATGCTAATATTGAAACAGTGCAGTAAAATAAAGTTCTGAACAGGAACTTTAATTTCTATGATTAATTTCATTCCTAGTCTTATGTGAATACTGTTACTAAATGAATATGGATTGGGGTATAAGAGTTAAAAATCATTAGAATGACCCTCCGGCTTGTAGCACTTAGAAATCTGAGCACTATAAATAAAATTCTCTCATAAATTAACAAAAAATTGTATTAGCTTTAAGCAAATATCATTAAATCCAATACAGGAAAACCTCAATGCATTGTTTTCATTACCACTATTTTCCCACTTTTTTCCATCTCTTTCTGGCCCAGAAACCCAATGTGTATTTCTCATTAATGTCAACAATACAACTCTTGCACCATTCCTTCCCACATGAATAGTCTAAGGAATGTATGAATGTTTGTCATGGAAACTATTTACTTTCACATTATCATTATGAACATTAAGACTTCTACGTAGTGTAACTGATAGACATGCTTCACAAATTTATGTGAAAATCAGAGTGCATCACCTTCAGGCTCTGTTAAAAATAGAAATCATAATGAACACACTTTCATTTAGAAATTCAACCATTTCAACTGGCAAAACTTGAATTGCTCCCATCAAGGTTCATGGATGATTTCTACATTTTTATTTATGGATTACTTGGTTGAAAAATGTTTGAGAGTTTTGCAATGATTTGTTCATTCACTTATATATCAAAGAGATGATAAGACTGTAATGGAGAGCTTATACCTTTTAAAATGTGTCTCAAGCTTAAAAGACAGTACAGGTTAAATGGAGTACACTGATGCTAAATGAGCAATACACACATTCACAACTTTGACACCCAACTACAATTAGTCTACCAATTCAATGCGATTACGAAATAGTAAAATACCTGCAGTGCTATTTAAGGCTATTGTAAGCCACTCATTTTCTCTCTCCTCTTTGTATTTTTAGTACTTTCATTTTACAGGATAAAGCACATCAAATATGAAGATATAAAATAATAAAAACTTTAATTTGGTAGGGAATCAGCATTGTTAACTCTTGACAAAATTAAATTCAAATGAGTAGAATGTTTAAAAGCAGTGAGGAATGAACGTGTGCATTCTTTATTTCATTGTATTATGTTAAGCTAACATGCCTGGTTTCCCTCACTCTGTTTCTTTTTGTTTTAATGGTGTCATTTCAAGTACATTCATTTGTCCCTTTCTTAGCCTATACACTAGCATTTCTGAAGTTCTGCTAGCCCTGGCCATTTCTTTTATTGCCTTATTAACATTCATTGTACCTAAACAGTACAACACATTCATTATTATTTTGTGTCTTCTTAGTTTACCAACATTTTGTCTAGTCCTAGTATCTCCTCCCATAACATTAATTATTTAGTAAAATGAAAAATAAATAACCTTTATAACACTTTATTTTCCACATGCTAAAAACACTTCCTTAGAAACTCATGTTAATCTTTGCCGTTACACACTATCTACATTCTGCATCACAACTTTCAGCTAAATAGGTGGTTGACTTTTACTAATCACGGACAACAAATACAAGAAGTTGCCAGGGTTCCGATTCTTTTAAAAACTCTCCAACCCTAGACAACATTTTCTTTTGTCTGGTCCCTATTGAAGTTTCTTGTTGCCTAACTTTTGTGCAGCATAGGTATAGAATTTACCAAAATTCTTTGATATTAAAAAATTATCATGTCTTTATTAAACATAAGAAATTCCAACTAGGCGGCTATCAGTACTCTAGTTTACTCTAGATGAGAAAGAAATCATCTTCTGTTCTGCTCTTTAGTTTATTAGTTACTATTGGATAAACATAGCAACAGCAAATATTGGACTTTAACTGAAAAATATGTTTTCTTTAAAAATTTGCTCCCACAGAAATCTATGACGACTTTAAAAATGATATAATCTGATATAGAAAAACTTTTCTTCATATGGTAATATTTTTAAAGTTGAAAATTATAGCAACTGAATATTTATAGAACTTGTTATTAGCAGCTTGGAGACACACACATCCCATTTACCTCCATACTGTCTTTTTAGGTAGGCACAAGCTCTAAATTGTTTCTTCTCACAAGCAGAGGGCATGATCTTTGAGTTTAAACCGAGATCAGTTTTGTGTGTTGGGAGTGTCTTTTAGAGAAAATATTTAGGAAGCCTTAAGATACAATGATTAGCCAATTTCATGAATAAAAGTATCAAAGTTTAATAAGTTTTTGAGAAACTGTTGTATAAGTGCTGCAAGACTAAGAAAGTTGAACCAGGGACTGCATATGAGTCTTCTCAAATTCAAATCTTCTAGTTTTGTTCTTTGTTTAAAATACTGTTCATTTACATTTTGATCTCTATTAAAATTTATTCATTGCAATGTATATCTGAATTGTGCAGCAGCATGATCAGGCATGTGTGTGTATGTGTGTGTAAAATGCCTAAAATCTATCTTCCAATATCAATCAGTAGGCGTCCTGAAATTTCACGAATGGGTTTTTGCATAGTTCCTTTCAAGAAGGGGGACAAAAAAAATACAATTTTTATAATAAAAAAACTGAAAACATTCTGCACATGACATTTTCATTCAATTTCCCCAATTATAACCTGTTTGTGTCAAATGTCATTTGCATGTTTGCCAACTTCCTGAAATGGAAACCGTTAAAGTTTGTCATCATAAGCATAATCATTTTGGGATGACAGAATGGATAAAACATTCAGTACAATGAATGTACACAACTTTTGTATAATATAAGTCACAACAACTAAGTAGGAGTAATGCTATTCACCAGCACTTTTCATGCAAAAGACAACTAGAACATTCATATGCTGCAGATTGTGGGCATCAAGTTTATTAAGACAGCAGTATTCACAAATCTAGATTATGTTTCTGGAGGTGTTTGCAGACATCATCACATATAGGCATTAGAGTTAGGTTTCATTTCTGGCAGTAGATTAGTTGCAGAACTTTTTACATTTTTGCTGCTTACTTGGTTAGTTTACTTCAGACATTTACTGAAACTCTATTCATAGCATATAATAGGGCTGCTGCATTTCATTTGATTCCAATGTTTTATTATACTCAGCATCCAGAACTCATTTATACATACATCCTAATCCTGCATATTTATCATCTTACCATTTATTTTGTTCTTGAATGGCCTTGCATTTAGGTGGTACCACATTGAACTGTTGCTTCCCTCCACAATACCTTCTGCCCAAATGTGTCTATTCTCTGGGATAAACATCTACTGATGCTCTAACTCACAATGATAGGGATCCCACTGTGCCACTCTTTATACTCCCTTGCCCCATTCCTTCCTCGCAGAGGTTTGCATTTCTTAACCTTTACATCCTCCCCTACTTCCAAAGAAGTGATACAATGCAATCTTACTCCCTTGTGTGATTTTAAAGTAAAGGGGAATTTCATTTTGTAAGAGGCCTTGAAGACCTGTAGTACTTGTTCCCTCTGTCACACTGCTGAAGTTATTCCTGTTACCACTGAAAAACACATATTAAATGGTAGTAAAGATCACCAATTCCTAGGCCATAGCTGCACATATTTCTACTCGAAATTCCACACGTCATAGTTTTAAAAAAACTATCAAAAAAAATGGGAAACCTACATGTGAGCAACTCAACTATACAATTTATCCCTCCATTACTGAATGTTCATGCCCATTCTTCATCAGTTACTGCTGGTTATCATTAGTGGTCAACATATCTCACAAAATGAACTCCACATGCTATGCATTTTGTTGGAGCCAATGAAGGAGACCTTTATGGTAAAAGATTATATGCATACATAAGAGCTGGTGTATCATAGCATTACATACCACTTAGTGTGGTACATTTGAGCTGTAATCTTAGGTTAGCAAGGAGTCTTAACATTATTATACACAATTACAGTATGATTCAACAGAATTTAATGTTATAGCATGGCCATGGTGAAAATCAGTATTTGAATATGCCCATAAAGCCATAAAAATTCAATGTTGCTGTACACTCTGCAAATGTTGGCAAGTATGCATTTGATTATTTGAATTTCCATTTCCATATCTTTGGGATATGAATTTCATTTGTCTGCCTTACAGATGTCTTTAGATTAAATCAAAACAAACAGTATCTGCCTAAATATATCAGTAGCAAGATCCATATACCACAAAAAATGCATTTTCATGGAAAAGAAAGGCAATGCATCTGAGCTGTTACACCCTTCCATTTAGGAGGGAGGGGTGGAGGTGGAGAGGGTGAGATGGAGGGAGAGAGAGGGTGTGAGTGTGTGTGTGTGTGTGTGTGTGTGTGTGTGTGTGTATTTTGGCTTTAATTAAAAGCACTACAAAAAAGTTTAATTGGATATGCTGCACTTCCTTAAAAGGTTTTCAATAGCCATCTCAGACAGTGAAAACCTTGCTACAGAATTTCAGTATCTCAGAACCAGCCTAGAAAAAAATGGATATAGCAAGAGCAGCATCAACAAGGCACTAAAACGGGCCTCTGTCAGTACAAACTGTGCACAGCGTAGTGCATCCCAGCTAGATGAGTCACAAGACACGAAGAAACAACGTAAAGCCTACCTCCCATATACAGGACATTTGTCTGGTAAACTGAGTAGAATTATGGGCAAATACAACATCTAGACTATACACTAGCCGCCCAATAAATTTCAAATATGTTAAGACAGGTCAAAAATTCCCTCGGCCTTAAGACTCCGGGGGTATACCGCATTCCATGTGAATGTGCTAGAGCCTACATTGGACAGACGGGGAGAACGATCGAACAAAGATGCAAAGAGCATAAGAGCTACATCCGCCTGATGTACCCAGAAAAATCTGGTCTTGCAGAACACTGCATCCAAGAAGGACACAGACCAAGACTGGGCGACACAACCACCATGTTTAATTCTTCAAGCAATTGGGACCGCTCCATCAAAGAAGCCATAGCTATTAAATACGAAAAAAAATAACATCAACAGAGACAGCGGCTTGCAAGTGAATGGCATTTGCATTTCGGTGCTCTGCAAACACTCACAAAGATTTGTGAAACTGCCAAAAGCTAGCCCTAGTTTTAATACAGGCTCACATCTGGCAGCGGGCCAATCAGAGCAGTCCGTCGCGGCAACGGAGACCATTGGTCCCTAGTCGACGCCTCCCATGCCGGACCCGGGCCAATCACAAAGGGGCATCTGGCCGGTCCCCCAACGGACTACTATATTTAAGGTGACCCCCAAACTTGGCAGAGTTATCCTCACAAAGTGTCAAGCACCACCTCCCAGGATAACCCCTCCGTTCCCCCTCTGCCTGAATCGGCGGAGGATGAGCTACCTCAAGAACCCCCTATGGACAGTTTCACTTTCGTGGGGAGAAACGGCAGGACCTCTCCGGGTCCCACTGCCTCGGCTCATACAGTGCTGCACCCCCATAGGGCACCCAGACACCCCTAGCCAAGAGGGGCACAAGGTTACCGCCAATAATCGGGGACTCCTTCAAGGATCATGTTGGAATCATGCGACCCTTGGCCTCAAAGATGAAACTCGGCTTCAGATCCCATTCATCTCATATTCCCCTCAGCGCCCCCATATGGAGCGTCACATAATCAGAGGTTTGGACTCTATGTGTACCCCTGTGGAGGTGAAACAAGTGCTTCACCAGGATCACGGCATTGCCGCCGCTTCCGTAGCACAGCTAAGAAAGACCGTTCACACAGACCAGGGCACCGTCAAAGTGCCGATGCCCCTTTTTATGGTCGTCGTTGACAATGTGCCAGGAGGTGCGGTCCAACCAATAGACAACATCCGTGTGCTGTTCCACACGGTCGTAAAGGTGGAACGTTTTTACGGCCAGGGTGGACCAGTGCAGTGCCACCGATGCATGGGATTCCACCATTCCAGCCAGGTGTGCGAGCCTAAGCTGCGTGCCTGCGCTGTGCAGGAGACCACATATTGATATTCTGCCCCAACCCACCAGAAAGAAGCAAGTGTGCCAACTGTGGGCTGGCACATTCAAGCGTATACAAGGGCTGCCGAACCCGGCAAAAGATCATCGACAACCGCCGTCAAGGAACACGTGGGGTGGAGCCACCCCCCCCCGGGGCCTCCTTCTCGGCCGCTCTCACAAGAGCGGAGACGACGCTGCAGCAGGCACAGACGACGACGGAGGCGGCGCCCACGACGCAGACGACTGTGGACGTAACGACCGAGACCCCGGCGCAAGGAAGCAGGGGTACACCAAGACCAAAAAGGAAATCAGACGCCAGACGCATAACTGGTCGAACGGGGCATGCCCCGGTCGGGTGTCGATATCGCAGTACCGAGCCGCATCGCGGCTTTACCTGCGAAATGAGCTAGGGAATCTGTCTGCTGGTTGTGTGTTCTGAGGGATGAAATGTTGTGTTCTGAGGGATGAAATTTTTTTTTTTAATTTTCGAGTGGAGGGGAAAAATCCACCTTATGGACTAACCCGGGCAAGCCCGGAGTGTCGGGGTCTCCCACGTGGGCCTACCGACTAAAAAACCCCTCCACCGGTCTTAGAAGGAGGAAAGGAGAGGCGGTACCGCATGATTGCACCCGCGGATTCAAGGCGATAATGTAACTGACTGCAGGGTGCAGTCAGAGGGGTGAAATGAGGACCGGGAGACAGACTTGACCGAGACCCAGACTGCCACCGCGGAGTATTCGGGGAGAGGAATGAAGGAATTTTAGGGTGAAGGATTGGAGTTAGTGCTGGTTGACTCTGTTGAGCCAGTCGTTGTATCCTGGGACGTTGTCCAGCCTAAGCCCTTGGCATCTACTCTGGATGTTGAACTTGGAAGTTTGAGGTGCCGACTTCTCCAGGAGAGCTCTCACCTCCTCCCTGAAGATGAGTCGGATATCGGTGACTGCTGTTGCTATTGCTTGGTGAAGATCTGTGTGTGAAGTGGTGCTGTCCTGTTCCTGAAGCCTGTCCTCCAAGGCCGTCAGCTTAGCCGTAAGAATCAGGACCTCCGCGTGGAGGTCCTGAATGGCCTCACTTAGGCCCTGGATTTCCTGCTGCAGGATGGTTGGTGTTGGTTTCTCAGTCTGGGGAGATGGTTGTGTAGATGATGGTGTCCGGGCAGGTTTAGGCGATGAGTGCCTGCTCTTTGGGTAGCTGGGGCACTGGGCTTGCCCGGTGAAATGTCCCGTACCACCACAGGTGGCACAGAACCGGCGACGGCGGCGGAGGTCGTGCCCAGTGCACTCCGAAGTGTATGCGTTGGTGCCACAGTAGTGGCACTTCGGCGGCGAAGAGCAGTCTTCTTGGCTGAGCCCGTAGGCACAGCAGCGACATCAGGGCCGGTGTCTTTCCTGTCTGCTTTCCTCAACGTGCAGAAGCCGCCCTAATAAGGGCAATCCTGACGCCAAGGCAGCCTCCATGTCTGATCGGTCCTGTAGCTCCAACCTAACTAGTGGTGTCGGGCCCCAGTCACAGATAATTCTAGCAGCCCTCGAACATGAAGGCCATCTAGATTGAGCAGCGGCGAGGAGGTGCCGGGTGGAGAGATCCCGAGGGACCCCCCTAACCACGGCACTGTACCGGGGAGCCGGCGGCGTGGAGCTCAGCGGTGGCGGCGATGTAGTTTTGGCTGCCGGTGAAGCAGCGACGGCGGTCGGCGGTTGTGGTGATGGTGAGCGCGGCAAAGGTGCAGCGCTCACTGCCGGCGTAACGGCAGGTGGCGGAGATGCCTGTGAGCGCTTCCTACCGGCGGTTGCCGGAGAAGCGGTGGCTGCTGTAGGAGCTGCTGGTCTGCGTTGTTGCTTCCTCTTCGGCATCTCGAAGCTCTCTCCCCCTCTGCCATTTTTTTTTTTTTTTTTTTTTTAATTTTCTAGTGGAGGGAAAAAATCCACCTTATGGACTAACCCGGGCAAGCCCGGAGTGTCGGGGTCTCCCATGTGGGCCTACCGACTAAAAAAACCCCTCCACCGGTATTAGAAGGAAGAAAGGAGAGGCGGTCCCGCATGATTGCACCCGCGGATTCAAGGCGATAATGTAACTGACGGCAGGGTGCAGTCAGAGAGGTGAAATGAGGACCGGGAGACAGACTTGACCGAGGCCCAGACTGCCTCAGCGGAGTATTCGGGGTGAGGAATGAAGGAATTCTAGGGTGAAGGATGGAGTTAGTGCTGGTTGACTCTGTTGAGCCAGTCGTTGTATCTTGGGACGTTTTCGAGCCTAAGCCCTTGGCGTCTACTTTGGATGTTGATCTTGGAGGTTTGAGGTGCCGACTTCTCCAGTAGAGCTCTCACCTCCTCCCTGAAGATGAGTCGGATATCGGTGACTTCTGTTGCTATTGCTTGGTGAAGTTCTGTGTGAGTGGTGCCGTCCTGTTCCTGAAGCCTGTCCTCCAAGGCCGTCAGTATAGCCGTAAGAATCAGGATCTCCGCGTGGAGGTCCTGAATAGCTTCACTTAGGCCTTGGATTTCCTGCTGCAGGATGGTTGGTGTTGGTTGTTTAGTCTGCGGAGATGGTTGTGTAGATGATGGTGTCCGGGCTGGTTTAGGCGATGAGTGCCTGCTCTTTGGGTAGCTGGGGCACTGGGCTTGCCCGGTGAAATGTCCCGTACCACCACAGGTGGCACAGAACCTGCGAAGGCGGCGGAGGTCGTGCCCAGTGCACTCCGATGTGTATGAGTTGGTGCCACAATAGTGGCACTTCGGCGGCGAAGAGCAGTGTTCTTGGCTGTGCCCGTAGGCACAGCAGCGACGGCAGGGCCGGTGTCTTTCCTGTCTGCTATCCTCAACGTGCAGAATTCGCCCTAATAAGGGCAACCCTGACGCCAAGGCAGCCTCCAGGTCTGATCGGTCCTGTAGCTCCACCCTAACTAGTGGTGTCGGGCCCCGGTCACATATAATTCTAGTGGCCCTCGAACATGAAGGCCATCTAGTTTGAGCAGCGGCGAGGAGGTGCCGGGTGGAGAGATCCCGAGGGACACCCCTAACCACGGCACTGTACCGGGGCGGCGGCGGTGTGAAGCTCAGCGGTGGCGGCGATGAAGTATTGGCTGCCGGTGAGGCAGCGGCGGCGGTCAGCGGCAGTATTAATGGTGGGCGCGGCAAAGGTGCAGCGCTCACTGCCGGCGTAACGGCAGGTGGCGGAGATGCCTGTGAACGCTTCCTACCGGCTGCTGTAGGAGCTGCTGGTCTGCGCTGTTGCTTCCTCTTCGGCATCTCGAAGCCAAATGTGGAACGCTTCACGATTTTGCGTGTCATCCTTGCGCAGGGGCCATACTAATCTTCTCTGTATCGTTCCAATTTTGGTATATGTACCGCCGAAGCGAGTACGAAACAGTATCCGGGCAACTCACCCTAAGCAGCGAGATTCGAACCTAGGACCTTTTGAATGTGAAGCAGACACACTACCACCACACTACCCAGGAGGGTATTGTATGAAATTTAGGTACAGGGAATTTTGTAGGGAGAGGACACGCCCACGGGTGCTTGCACGGGCCAATCAGGATGCCGCGCAGTTTTCTCCCACCTGGAGCACAATTAAACTGTTTTAATTTGGATTAAGCGTTCACCCGTTGTGAGGACCACACGCTATAATTTTTCACCCCGTTTTGGATACGAGTTAGTGTCGCTTTGCCCCTTCCAGGTTCAATTTAAAAGTGTCTCAGGGGCGGGGGCGTGGCTAACCGAGAGGGCAGACGGAATGAGGGCAGGCGACGTACTTCTCTGGTATCATAATTTCCCAGAGAATTCACCGGTTGATTAGGGTGGGTTGGAATTTTGTTATACAATGATCGGGTCCTCGATCTGATGATGTCGATCATGTATGGGATACCGGAATGTTCATGAAGGATGTGGGCGGGAAATCTTCAGTCGGTACGGTAGATCATCCGTAGTGCCCGGTTCTGAAGCGTCTGGACCCCGAGGAGCACGTAGTTAGCTACGGTCCCCCAGATCTCGCAGCCGTACAGAAGCAGACGGAGGTACATCTGAAGCTTTAAGGTAAGGAACATGCTCTGTGAGCTGAGCATGGGGTAAAGCTGCCTGAGAACAGCGTGCCCTAGGTTCACCTTGGCCCTGGCATGCGGAATGAAAGTGAGCCGTCGGTCCAGCGTCACTCCGAGATACTTTACCGTGTTCACCCAAGGGATCCTACGGTGCCGTGAAACAAAGTTCCGCTGAAGCCGATTTCTAATAGTTTTCGCCAGGAGAATCGCAGAGCTTTTCTCCGGGCTAATGGCCATTCGCCATCTCTCACTCCACTTGCCAATGGCATGGAGTTGGGCTTGCATATGCCGAAAGCTATAACTGGTGTTCCGGCTTACAGCGAAGATTATGAGATCGTCCGCATACTGACAGGTGTGTGCTGGGGTGGGTGGGGATGTCGGCCATGTTAACTGCAAAGAGCGCCGGAGGCAGCACGCTACCTTCCGGCACTCCCGCGCAAATGGGCCGATCTGTAGAAAGTTCCCCCTCCACCTTTACTCGGAAGCTTCAATTCTGAAGAAACGAAGCTACCAAGGAAATGTATGGAGAGGGGATTTCATGCTCTATGAGTTTATAAATGAGCACATCGTGCCACGTTGTGGAGAAGGCATTTTCCACGTCCAGCAATACCGCAACCGTTTTAAACCTCTCCTGGAAAGCCAGGGAGGCCTTCTACTACACACGCAGTAATTACACGGTCCTGGAGTGTCCAGGGCGAAAACCAAACTGATGCTCGGGTAGGAGGCCTCTTTCCTCAAGGTGAGGTCCGAGGCGGGCGAGAAGCATTCTTTCGAATACTTTCGAGATGACTGGCAGGACGCTGATGGAACGGTAGCTGGCCAGGAGAACCGGGTTCTTCCCCGGCTTTAGAACGCATACTACACGGTTCTCCTTCCGCGTAGCGGGAAAGTGGCGTATATGTAAGCATGCGTTATAAATCCGGGTCAAATGAAGCACGGCTTTTCGGGGAAGGTGCTGGAGGATTTCCGCTGTTACATGGTCCTGTCTAGGGGATTTTTTTTGGTTTTTAAGGAATCGATTTGGCTGGCTATCTCCTGTGGGGTAGCTATAGGGACGTGAAACTCCTCGTCGTTCGCTGGCGGGGCCTCTAGGAAGCCCTCTACCACCGGCTCGACGAGTTCAGTTTGGTCTTCGTCCTGGGGCTCTTCTCTGGGCTGGAATTGATTTTCCAGGTAGTCTGCAAATTCATCTGCTTTATCCCAGGGCTCGAAGGCAAGATGGCCCCGGATGCCATGGATAGGATGCCGGTATTCCGGTCTGTCTTTTTGCAGGCCACGGACTATACGCCAAGGTTTCCTCTCGTGGAGGTTAACTTGCCCTAACGTATGCTCCCAGGCTTCTCGACGGTGTGCTCTAAGAAGACGACGGGGCAGGGATTTGAACCTCTGGTGTATGTCTCCTATCCTGGGATGGCGAAATCTCTGCCATAGCTTTCTGACAACATTTTTTGCTTTCATCATCTGTCTTAGGTGTGCAGGAAGGACGGATGGCTGAGGTGTTTCGTAAGGAATGCGGTGTCTGTGTGAGCACGGACCGCATTGAGTACTGTGGTAGAGAAATGCCCGGCCGCCACCTCGAGAGACTCTATTGAGTCTATTCGAGGGTTAGCGTCCACGGAGTTCTGGAGGGATAGCACAGCAGCATCCCAGTCGACTTCTTCAATCCAGTCTGGTGTGACCAGAGCTGTGTGTGAAACGTCGGAGTGGACCCCAACCCAGTTGTGGTCGGAGTGGAGCGCGCTCAAAACCGAGATTTTCAGATGGAACGGAATGTTTTTGGTGACCATGACATCGATGACGTCCGCCCTGCCGCGGGGCGGGAAGTACGTTGGACCTCTCGGACCGCGCGCGAAAAGGTCCGGGTCTCCGCTGATTAGGCGGTAGAGTCCACGACTCTTTCTGTTCTGGGTGCGGCTGTTCCAGTTTGGATGCTTCGCGTTGAAGTCGCCTGCGATGCAACCTCTGTGGTCCAGGTTGAGGAGTGCCTTCAGGTCCGCTTCATAGACGCGGCCGTCCGGCGTGTCATATACCGTTACTAGCACTATTTCCGACCCCCCCCCCCAAGGAGATCCTTATGGTAGTCGCTTCCAGTGCTGTAGCGGAGGAATGGTGATAGGAGTGTGGGTAAGTGACTTTTAATAATTATAGCCGTACCAATGCCCTGTCGGCCGGGTCGATCCGTCCGATGGGCGACGTAACTTGGCAGATGGAATGGAATACCAGCATGCAGATGCGTCTCGCAGACCATTAGGATATCAATCCCGTGAGCATCTATAAACTCTAAGTTGCCCGGCCGCTGTTCCCGGACACCGTTTGCGTTCCAGAACACAACTCGCAAAGATCTACGGATTCTAAGCGCCGCCATTACGAGCTGGAGTCAGGGAAGAGCAGTCGGTCCGTCTCATGCATGATTGTGACCTTCTGGAGGGCGGGGATTAGGGGGCTTGCCAATTGTTCCCTGCAGCGCCGTAATATGGGGAGGGATCGCGATATTAGGTCGGCAAACCAGGCTGAGAGCTCGGAAAACTCGGTCATATCATCCACAGGCACGGAGAGGTTCTCCCAAGGTGGAGCTACTGCCTGGGCAGTGGCTGGAGCAGCAGCCACGATCTCATTGGTCGGGCCAACGGGAGCTGCTTGCTGCTCTGGAGGGGGGAACTGCGTGGAGGCTTGGCTGGGCTTGCCGCCCGCGGTCAGCGGGACAGCTGGCTCAGCTGCAGAAGCCGGGATTGTATTTGCCGCAGCGGCGGTCTCAGTCACGGGCTTCTTGGGACGCCGTGTCTGTTTCTGCTTTTCCTGTTTGGTTATCTGCTCCCTGGGGTGGCGCAGGGGGGTGGTGACCTGAGTTGCGGAGCTCTCGGTCTGGATTGCTGGTACAGCCAGCGTTGCCTCAGCCTGTCGAGCACTTCTACGTGCCTCGACATAGCGTTGGCAAAGCTGCTGCCTGGACGCACATTCGCAGGGTTGGTAATGGCTCCGCCCTGCCTTGCCTGGATCATCTCCAGTTTTTTGGGGCAACCGCCACAGATGCCAATATGGCGCCCCTCGCAGTTTGCACACTTAGTTACCTCTCTGGGGTAAGGACAGTCTTTGACATGGTGCTCACCTGCACAGCGCAAGCAAGCGGTGTTCCGCTCACAATCCTGGCTAGAGTGGTGGAACCGCAGGCTTCGATAGCACTGCGCCGGACACGCTCTGCCGTGGTGTGGCTCGACTCGTATTCTTGTGCTATACATGGTGGTCACCTCGTCAATCTTGGGAATTCCCTCCCCATCTTTCTCAACAATGACAAAAATAGGGGCATCTTGACCTTGGTGGGCTCAGCACCCTCAGGTCGGGAGGTTTTGGTCAAGTGGACGTCGGTCCGCGGATTGATTCCGTATTCCTCCGCCTTCCTCTCTTCCTCGGTCAATCACCGAATGGTGGCGTGCGTGTAAGAAGAAGTCTCAAAAGAAGAAAAATAAGAGCAGGGCCCAGCCTACCGCTCGGTCGGGCCAATCACAGGCGGCGACCGAGCAGCAGACACAAGCCACGCCCTCAGCGGCGCAAGAAAACCAGGCGCCCGCCGAGCAGCTTTTCACTGCCACGGCGGACACTGGCAGCGCAGCGGACACACACTTCCACGCACTTCGTCTTCTGCTTCGATGGGGAAGAGCAAACAACGCCGAGCCGTAGCCTCTAGAAAGGCCACCTCGGCCGCGGGTATTGCTTCAACATAGACGGCGATACCCGAGGCAATTCCTGCCTTGATTGAATCGCCTCCGCCAGCCGCCGCTACTTCACCGACCGCTAGCAGCGCTTCACGCACAGCTCCACTCCCTGGTTCAGCGCCGTGGTTCGGGGGGTCCCTAGCGACCTTCCACCCGGCTCTTCACCGCCGCAGCGAAGTCGCATGGCGCTCATGCTTCGTCAACGGCCGGCACCAACACCACTGATGAGGATCGAACTGCGGGATCGTGCGGATCTGGAGGCTGCCTTAGCGACTGGAAACGGAATTAGAGGACATTACCCAAGTTGCTTGAGTTTGTAGAATCCCATGGGGTTGACATCTTACTAGTCTGCGAAACACACCTGCATGCTGGTATAAATTTTTCGTTGCCAAGTTACACCACCCATCGGTCGGATAGGATCGGCCGACAGGGCAGGGGTACCGCTATTTTCATCAAAAACCACATTACCCACACCCCATTTCCTCTCCCGCAGCTTCAGCACGTGGTGGCGTGCGCCATTAGGCTTGCCATTGGCGGACTCGACACGCTGCTGATAGCTGTTTACGACCCTCCTGACGGCCGCTATTTCGAGGCGGATTACACCGCCTTGTTAAACCTGCATCCTGTTGGCTGCATGGCAGGCGACTTCAACGCAAAGCACGGGCATTGGTAAAGCCGAGTTTCAAACCATAGGGGCGCGGACTCTACCTCCTCATCAGCGGTGATCCCAGACTCAATGCGCACGGTCCGAGGAGGCCTACGTCCTACCCGGCCCACGGCAAGCCGGACGTACTCGACATCATGATCACCAAAAACATTCCATTCCATCTAGTCCTCTCGGTGGTAAACGAACTGGATTCCGACTATGACCCTGTCTTGGTCGACTCCAATGTTCACATACCAGCCCTGACAATCCCAGGGTTTAACGAAGTCGACTGGGATGCAACAGTCCTAGAACTCACCCAGACCATCAACCCGCGGCCACGCATCGACTCTGTCGAGGCGCTGGAAGCGGCGGCGAAGGCATTCTCCCAACAGATCCTGAAGGCGGTACGCGCTCACACACACCGCATTCCGTCTGAGACCTCTAAGCCTCGCACCATCCCTGATGAACTCCGGCGACTGATAAAACCAAAGCGACTGTCCGGAAGCTGTGGCAACTCTTACGCCATCCCAGGATAGGGGCAGTTTACCAGAGGTTCAAAACCCTGGCAAGGCGACTGCTCCGAGCGCACAGGAAGCGGGCCTGGGAAAACCTGATGCAGACCGTCAACCTGCAAGAAAAGAAGCCGTGGCGGATTATCTAATCCCTAAGGAAGGACAAGACACATACCAGCATCCTTTACATGGCACTCGTGGGGGCCTCGCTTTCGAGCCCTGCGAGAAGGCAACAGTGTTTGCAGACTACCGAAAGAGTCAGTTTGAACCCCGGGAGGACCCTCAGGATGAGGACTTCAGTGACCTCGTGGAGGCGACGGTGCACTACCTCTATGAGGAGACGCCGCCACCACACGACGGGATCCATCTTCCTATAGTCACCCCGAAAGAGGTGACTTCCGAAATTCAAAAACAGCACTAAAAAAATCCCCGGGGCGTGATGGCGTCACAGCGCCCATGCTCCAACACCTAACTCGAGCGGCTGTGATCCACCTTACGCGGATTTTTAAGGCATGGCTTCAACTTCGTTACTTTCCAACTTGTTTGAAGGAGGCACGGGTAGTATGCATTTTAAAGCCTGGCAAGGACACGGTCTTCCCAAGCATTTACCGATCCATCAGATTACTCCCGACCGTCTCAAAAGTTTTTGAGCGGTTGCTCCTCGCCCGCCTCATCCCTCTCTTCGAGGAAAGGCACCTCCTACCGGATCACCAGTTAGGTCGCGGTACTGCTGGACGTTGAGAAGGCCTTCGCCTGGCATCAGGGGCTCCTCTACAAACTTAAGCAAGCAGGCGTTCCTCCGCCCTATCTCACCCTGATAAGCAGCTTCCTCCGGGAACGCTCATTCCGGGTGAGAGTGGAGGGGAGGCTCTTTACCGTCAGACCCATTGCGGCGGCAGTGCCGGAGGGCAGTGTATTGTCTACATTACTCTTTGCTCTCTACATGTCTGATATCCCGACGGAACCCCGAACTGTGCCAATATGCCGACGACGTCCTCATAATGGCACAGAACAAGTATGCCCGTTACTGTTTCCCCCTACTACAGCGACTGCTCCGGGCCATCGGTCGGTGGAGTGAAAAGTGGAGGATGGCCATCAGTCCGGGGAAGAGTTCTGCTCTTCTCCTGGCGAAGGTCCATCGCTGGCGGCCGGTGCGGCCCCTGAGGTTGAGGGGGCGGCAGATCCCATGGGTCACCTCAAACTGCGCCTGTATCAGGCGATCATTCCTCCCCTGATCCTGTACGGCTGCGAGGTCTGGGGGTCAGCGGCACCGTCCACAATCCACAGACTTCAGGCCGTTCAGAACAGGGCATTAAGGATGATCTACGATACTGGGCGCAGATTCTCATAGCACATCCTACATAGCTACTCCGGAATCCCGAATATCATCGACGTCGTGAGGGAACGAGCCCGCACGTTGTATGATAAACTACCCTTTCACACCAACCCTCTGTTGCGCACTTTGGGCGACTACGACCATAGGGCGCCAAGAAGGAGAAAATCCTATCCCCTGCCAAGGGACGCTCTCGGGCCACTAGCCTGAGAGACTGCCATCCCTTAATCCAAACAACCCCCAGGTTTCGCAGTAACGGGAGGGGTAGCAGCAAGTTGGGAGACCACTTGTGAACAAAATCCTGTTCCCCACAATATCGCACAGGTAAAACCAATTTCAGCGGTTAGGTACTGTGGCGAAATTACATTCCGTCTAGGTAAACCTGGTGTACCTGTTCTTGGACTTTGGACTCTGGACTCTACATCATTCCCTGAAGATAAGATCGACGTTAGCTCTTGAAAGCTTGGAAATTATTCCAGAATTCACCTGCCTGATAGCCCGAGAAAAGTTATTTTCAAGTTGAAAGAAGACGTTCATAAGTTTTACAAAATACCTATCAAAATGCTCTCTGTTTAGAGGAATAACATATGTACCTCTCTACCCGGTATAATTACACAATGTTATCAAGGTACTGTCAAAAGAATCTTTTGTAGTTTAATGCATGTAAGTAAATGGCATGAACTTTATTTGCCTATATGCTCTTAGTTCCAATGTCTAATTGGATGTGCTTATCTACAAAGGCATTTCTGCAGGACCATTACAGTTTTCTTCTGTTTTATTCATATAATGTTGGTTTTGATCTCTCCCCAGGACTAGTGCAATATGAATACTTTTTGTCACCAGTGAGCACAGATAAAAAAATTTAAAAACACTGTTCCTGACTAAAATATCTGTTTGCATTGATTATAAGAGCCCATTACAGGTCAGATTAACTGTTAGAATTACCATGTTTCCATGAGGAATTAGAATTGATTTGAGTATATATTCTGTATCAAATACCGAATGGAAACAGGTATTCTGATTGTAATAAATCTAGGATCCGATTCTCTTAGAAAGTGGAATTGGAACGGCACTGTTTAAAAATATTTTACATGAGAACACTTCCATATTTATGTCCTATTGAATGTGCCTATTGAGTATTCTATTGTACTCTTTGCAAGACATTGAACACTTCTTTCATTTTGCTTTCTTAAATAAACATAGAATAATCTCTCAATCTATTCTTCTCAAAAACATTTCCCAACCTCAAAATCTGCCCACAATACACAGAATTGAAAGGTTCACCAATATTATCTAGGTCAAAGAATATAAAAATCTTGAATAATTTATACTCAAAAACAATATCAGTTCACGTTGAATTTAACAAATGAAACACAGATTGCATTACAATGGAATTAGAACATTGTTTTAGATACAGTAATATAAACTTGTGTAAGAGTCCTAATTTTAAATTGGTCAGCAGATTTTGTAGGCAAATACGTATATAAGGGTGGATGTGTTGCAATATGTGTGGTAAATAATGTATAATTCTAAGCTATAAAATGGGTTCCTAAATTACGTATTGAAGAAATCAAAGAGGTGGCTGCAATTAAAGTATATAATGAGAAGCAATCCCACATTATCTTGGATGTATATAGATCACTGAATACCCCAGTTCCTGAAATCCTACAGCACCTACTTCCATAAATTATAGACTAAAGAATATAAATTTACTATTTTAGGTGATATCAACATTAAGATAGATGAGACAAATACAGAGGATTGTAGTTGCACTGATATAAAATCCTACAACCTAAATTACGTGGTAAAAGAGCCAATGATTTCACACAGCAACTATTATTGAACATATATGCACAAATATATAAACAGATTACTAGTCAATATGTGTAAATAACTTCCATCTTTCAGACCACCATGCAGTTTATATATAATTTCAGTGCAAGTTAAAATGAAGACATAATTTATGAATTTAGAAAGTTGTCAGGTGATAATGTAAATAAGCTTAACGTTGTATTAGAAATATTAACTTGGAACAAGGTTTATATGACACAAAGTAGCAATGAAAAATGGGAAACATTTATGCCAATTTTAATCTCTTATTTCAATACCGTCTGTTCCATTATAAGAAAAACTATCAAAATAAAACCTATTAGAGAGATTAAAATGACCTGATGAAATTTATGTACTGCGTAATAAAATGAAATATGCTTATGAATTGCACAAGATGACAAAAATCTAAGAACTCCGAAACGGATATAGGCAGCTAAAAGAGGGGTATCATAGAGCATCTACTAATCTAGCATCACTATATTATAAATGGAAGACAAATAACTCTTCCAATATAAGCAATACAGTATAGAAATTAGTCAAGGATAGAAGTACCACCAACTGTAATATCAATGAAAATATTAAGTAACTTCGTGAATGTGAAATTGTACATCATCCTGTTAAATATATAACATTTTAAGAATCATTTTGCAACTGTAGGTACTAGGATATTTTTTACCACATAACATACAAATACATAACAACATTACTAATAAAATTTTCATGAATCACACTAGTATCCAGGAAGTTAACGAAATTATATGTTGTTTTAAAGAGAACTCAACTTCAGGTTGGGACGCCATATACCCCACAGTATTAGAAAAACTGTAAAAAATTACCTTGCAATTGTCTTAAAACATTTAATAAATTGATCCATAAATGAAGAGATATTTCTAAACCGTCTTAAACTAGAAATTATAAAACGTATATACAAAAAGGGGGATAAAAATGATGTCATCAATTACGGGTCAGTAACATTAACCTCTATGTTTGGAAAAATATTTGAAAAAAAAAACAGTACGCACAGCGTACTAAATTACCATCAGCATGGTTTTAGAAAACGGCTGTTGACGATTACAGCTGTAACTGACTTTGTGCATAAAATATAGGGAAATCTTAACAAGGGTAACGACACTGCAGGAATATTTATTGATCTGTCAAAGGTGTTCGACTGTGTCTCACATCAAACACTCATATGCATATTCGAATTTCATGGCACAAGAGGCAAAATTCTAAATATAATTAAGCGTTATCTAAGTGACAAAAAATGTTCAACTGAAAACAAGGCACTAAAAATACAAACGTTAGATCACACCACAAAGCTGTATCAACTGGTGCACCACAAGGGTTATTAATTATCATCATCATCATTATTATTATCATTAACAATTATTATTATTATTATTATTTATTAATTATTTATTATTATTATTTATTAGTATTATTATTATCACCATCAATTATTATTAATTATTATCATTATCAGTATGTTCATAATTATTATTATTATTATTATTATTATTAGTAGTAGTAGTAGTAGTAGTAGTAGTAGTAGTAGTAGTAGTAATATCACTATTATTATTTATTATTATGACTATTTATTATTATTATTACTTGTTTATCATTCCTTTTATTATTACTTATTCTTATTATTAAAATTAATTACTATTATGATTAATTTTTTTGATTATTCATTATTATGATGAATTATTATTATTAATATTATTATTATTATTATTGTTGTTGTTGTTGTAGTTGCTGTTATTGTTGCTATTGTTATTACTTTACTATTACTGGCATTACTGTTATTAGTATTATTAACATTATTATCATCATTCACATCATTACCATTCTCATGATTCCCATCATTATCATTCTCATTATTATCATCAATCTCATCGGCATTATTATCAGTATTATTGTTGCTGTTATTGTTGTTGTGGTTGTTATTGTTGTTGATCTTCTTACTGTTGTTATTAACATCATTATTGTAATTGTTATCGCCACTGCCATCGCCGTCATCATCATCATCACCATTATTATTATTATTATTATTATTATTATTATTATTATTATTATTATTATTATTATTATTATTATATACTAATTATATTATTGCTATTATCAGTACCATCATTATTACTGTTATTATTGTTGTTATTAATATTAGTGTTCTGGTTTTTGTTATCATTATAATTATTATTCTTATTATTATCATTCTTATTATTATCATTATTATAATGTTATTGTTATTATTTTAATTCAAAATAAGGTGTGGGAAATATGAAAGGATGTGGTTTGATATATTATTACTATCACTCCTTGTATACAGAATTAATTAATTAATTTAAAATCTATTAAGCTACAATGACAGAATCACTACTGAGTTATAATGTGGCCTTTTGCCATTCGCGCCAGAAATGGTATCATACATTCACTACTACGTGGCGCGTACACGCCACTTTTGTAATGTAAAACAAACATATTTCTTATTCCGACAACTTAAACGGTGATTAAAATATTGCGTTAGGTATAATGGTGATAATATTAATAGTCATAACTAGGGGGGGCGGATGTTGATGAAATGCCATAGTTTGTAAAAGAATCAGAATCACGTGTATCTATGTCGGTTTTTTTTTTTTTTTTTTTTTTTTCCTATTTGACATGAAAAGTCATTATTTCATATTATTCTCATTTTAAGACATTTGTCCTACTTCTGGATTTTATATTTTACATTTAAAATAAATGACATTTTTATAGCTGAACAAAGCAACTAGCAGTACCGGTAGTTATGTAAAAATTGTCTAAGTAGTCGCATTTTCAGGAAATTGAACCAATCATCTACGTTTGTTGTTCAATACGATTACAAGACTACACTTAGCGTAAGAGTGATGTGGATGCTTCAGAGATCATAACAGTTGAGGGCAAAGACCTGCTGACCTTGTTATACATATTGCGTTCCTCTCAGGAGAATATGTCTAGAAGGTATGTGCTTGCATCAGTAACGTGAGCATTATTCTGAAAAAGAATACGGCGCAGCTTCCAACATATCATTAAGGCTTACTAGCTCTTAGCGAACATGAGAGCATGTGCTAGCAATGCTAAATACACTAAGTATACACTGGGATACTAACTTTAAGCGACGTATTAAATGTATTTCTACCATTCCTTATGAAAATTCTTGGAATTGCTAGCGACAGATGATCGTGAAATCATATGTCGCGCACCACCAGCGATACCTTGATGTGAAGACGTTTGCCTTTAATATAGATATATATTTCTAATAAAGTAATCCAGCGCAATAAAATGCTAAAAGTAAAACCGAGAAAAAGTGTGTTTTACACCAGCAAGTACACGAGTTTGGGACAGCTGTACTTACAACAGATGGAAGTGCTCTATTTTGTAAATAGTGCAACGTTGAAGTAATTGCGGGAAAAAAGCTGTGTTGTGCAGCAGCACATTGGACGTAAAAAACATGCAAAAGCTGTAATGTATGCTAAAAACGAAACGTGTTCTCAGGTTCTTCTACTGCAACCCTTTAAACTCCCATCCAGTAAATCCTCTGCATTTTCCAAAGTACTGTGTGAAGTTATGGTTAGTGTGAACATTCCATTAAAAACATTAAGTCAACCATAGTTACGATATTCTCTAGAGTGGTATATGGCCATAGCATTCCAGATGAGTCCACACTACATAAGAACTATTTAAGTCAATGCTATGACACAATGTCAAGAATAAGGAATAATATTGAAGATAAATCAGTATTTGTTTCGAGCAATGAAACAACTGATGCCGAAGGAACTAATGCTATCTTGCAAATGTTTTTGTGGATACACTCGAGATGGATGGTGCTGGAGAGATGTTTTTTCTAACAGCAGACTTCTTGGAGAAGAACCACCACTCAGCAATCTGTAAATTGTTCGACCAAGCTATGCATTTGCTATAACCCCAAGGTGTCCTTTTTGACAACATTATGTTTTTTGTTACGGATGCCGCACCGTACATGGTGAAGGTAGCAACAGCAATATTGGCAATTTACACCAAAATGGTGCACATTACATATCTGGCACACGCCTTAAACAGGGTATCAGAAGAAATGAGGAAGCATTTCCCTGAAGTGAATAAACTTGTTTCGAATACGAAGAAATTGTTACTCAAAGATCCTTCAAGAGTTCAACATTTTCGTACAGAAGCTCCAGACCTATCGTTGCCACCACAGCTTGTATTAACAAGACGTGAACATGGATAAATGCAGCTATCTATTAGCGTGTCAACTTCAACGTAGTCAAGTCCGTAATCGACAATTTTGAAGGAGAAATTGCAGCTGCGATAAGAATCTTTCAAGATGTACTATGGAAGCCCAATTTACAAGGGTTACTGGAGTATATCAAAAGCAATTTTGCGACTCCTACTGCAACAATAAATTACATTAAAAAAACAAGCGGAGCAAGAGCTGAAAAACTGGAAGGACAAACAGACAAAATAGTGTACAACAAACTGAAACTGGTCCCAGGAAAAATGAAGACTACAATCCCATGCGCAAGATTTCCAAGATTCTACCAGGTGAATAATCTGATACAAGTGTATGTGAACAACAATGTCCACCAAATGATCTTGTAAACTTGAAGTTTGCACCTGTCATATCAGTAGACGTAGAACGAAGTTTTTCTATGTACAAGAATATTCTGACACATTATCGTAGGAACTTCACAAAGGAAACTCTGTAAATGAACATGGTTGTTTACTGCAATGCAGAATAAGGCAGAGTTTTCTCCAAAACATGATGGCCATCAAATGTGACTAATCTCCCCTACCACTGGGCAACAACCATTAGCAAACAAAAGACGAGCCTGTACTAGGGGTCACAGGCAACATAGTAAAATCTCTGTTTTCTGTAGACTCGAAGACTGCTTGCAAGTTGAGATTCGCTCCTCAGTTAAGGGACAAGTAAGTGGAAAACTTGGCAACTGTAAGGGTTAGTTTCTAACTGCAAACCACCTAAACCCAAAATTTAAAGTCACGCCGCCTTTGGCAGAGGGTTATCATGTTCTGAAAACTACTGTAAGCCTTTAAACCAAAGTACAACTGCATTTTCTTTTATGTTGAAATATCAGCAAACTAACGCAATTGTACTGTTTATAACTCTTTCAGATACTGAAAATTAAAGCATAAAATGATGCATGAAAAAAGCTTCAACCACTAACTGTGAATGATACTAGTGATCAATAATTATAAAGAGCACCACAGTTTAAAATTAAGTACTTACAAATTGCGTTAATGCTATATTAAACTGTGGTACTCATGCTTTGGTTCTGAACCTTTTGTTCTGGAATGCTTATGGTATATTTTGTTTTTTATAAAGTTGCCATTTCAAAAATACTTTTAAAAATAAAATGGGGGTGTCAAATAAACACATCATTATTTTTATGCTATGTTTTAACGTCATTTTGTATTGGCTTTAGGTCATTTTCCCATGAAAATAAAAGCATTTTATTGATGTTTCTAAGTGCTTTAGGTCATCTGCATCCACTCCTTAGTCATAACAAAAACAAATGTGTATACACGTAATAATTAACTCTAAAAAGCACGAGTGAAAAAATAAGATGTATGCAATAACTTACATTTATTCGCTCTCAAGAAGCGGTTCTATTTCTTTAAGAATCGCCTTCTGAGCTGTTTGTGCTGCTGCTTTCCACTCCAAGGTTGATGACCAGATTATCAGCAACGATGTCACTCTCCCAAAATAACGCTTCTCCTTTGGTTACATGTAGCACTTTATCAACTGTTGGCGGCTCGTTTTTAGAAAAGAAATTGTGCACTACTATGCGAATTACATTCTTCATAAAATCATCATATTCTTCCATTGCGTATTTCACATTTTTTTATCGCGTGTAACCACTTTTCCCCCTTTGAGATATTTCTTTGCGAGTACTGTTTATGCTTGTAGCCGAAACACCGATGAACTCAGATGCTGATTTCATCACTTCTTTTACGGGAAGTGTTGGATGTATCTCACAAAACTTACAATAAGCAGTCAACACTGTTTTTTACCACTACTCAGCGGTTTACCAGCCTTGCGTGCTATGTAACTCGACGAACATTCAAGAGGAAATTCACGGCGACCGTCCTCCATGATTCTAAGCAGCGACAACCAGCAGCCGTTACTGTATAAACAATATTAGGGAAATCAGCTGACTCATAGGAATATCATGTTGAGATTGTAGCTCTGCTTAACAGTAAGAATCGGCGTTCAATTTAACTCTTAGTTATTTGAGTAGAATATTTGTGTAGACCATTTAAGAATAAGTTCATTCTGTAATTTAGATTGTTAGTATGGGATTGCATTCCTGCCTGCACTGCTGCTGTGTTGTACCGTGGTGAACTGGCCACGTGGATAGGTTTTGGCGCGGATCAACCTAAGAGTGAATAGATATTGGATATATGTAAAACGCTACATAATATATTAAGACATTTATTGAAAAATAAATTAAATCCATCAGTAAGACAAAAGTAATTGTACTAATTAAAATACATTTTTAAAAAAACTAGCCTACTATATAACCCATACTTGAAGAAAATTCCTTACTCTGTCATCCCCTTATAAAAGATTTAACAAATTATATTTCTTAACATTTACTTACACATTATCCACATCACAATTTTCTTACTACTTAAGTTGTGATTTATTTCTGCGGCACCTTGTTTCTATCTCTTTTATGTTCTGGTGAAATCTCGCTCCCCGTTATTCACTTATTACGCCCAAGTCTTCATGTGGGAAAAAATCAAAATGCGAATGACAAAATGCAATTTTAAGTTCATATTGAAAAGTTGGTGTTAAATGCACCATATGTGGACTATAAAAAAAAACAAAAAACAAAGCTCATATTGCATTCGAGTGCCTTAAACTTTTCGAGTATGCTTTTAAGAATATGCTCATATTGGTCATCTTTAACATTGCCCAAAAACGAGTTTTTAATTTCATTGTATAACTCCCAAGGTTGAAGCTCTATGTCTGTCATGATACTTCCAAAATGAATATCCTTAATGGGTTTGCGAATTTGTGGGCCGTTAACAATGCCCATTTCACTTTTGATTCAGACAACATTGAAATTTCTTAATAAGATTTTGGAAGCACGAGACACGTTAGCCCAAATATTTTACACATTGCTTCATTGTCCCTAATTTAATATGTAACCGGGGTTGAAAAAACTTTGGTTAGTGCATCAACGGGCGAACTATTACAATTTTAATCCCTGGCACTAAATCTTTTCTTCTTGGCCAATTAGTTTCGCCGTAGTGTTTTTCTCTAACCCTATTGCTCTAATCACACAAAAATCACGGGAATTTCATGTACCTTGCTTGTTGGTCCAATAAAATACAGCACACTTTAAGATCACAGAACACGTACTACTTGTATTCATTGTATGTATGTTTTTCCAACACCGTATACAAGTTTTAGTTCGTTTCTTTAATGGATGTAGAATGAGCTACTGGAACTGAAGCAAACATATTGCCATGGTGCAGCATGAATATATTTTAGACTTCTCTTACTTCAATCAATAAGTAGACACCGATATTTTGCTTTGTAAGCTGTTCCAAGACGACCTATCAAATTAGGGACATCACAACTATACACTAGCTCCCCTTGCTTTACAAAATATTCCTTGAACTCTTCTTCTCGATGACTGTTCCAATAGAAAGTTGTTATAGGTCTTAAAAGATTGTTTTATTTTAATCTTAAACCTTTGAAGCTCATTTTTATTTCTTCAATAAGACCCAAATCAGTACCAAATAATTTAATGCTGACTGACTCAATAGATTCGGAATGTTATCTTCTAAGTCTGGGGAACAATTTAAATCATCTTCTACACTCAAAGTCTTAGTACTGCTTTTTAGTAATACCGTATCGACAAGAATATTAGGCTCATGAGGCACAGGTCTAATTGCTGATGTCAAGATTGAATGTATAACAACCACCTTGTTTTTCCTATTGAACCCTATATATCATACAAAGAAAAATAGACAAAAATGATAGGCAACAACAACAACAATAATAATAATCATAATCATAAATGCCAGAACATTCAATTTGACCAGTATTATGTAAAATATTCCATGGAACAAAATCTTCGCAGGACTGTGAATTATTTATTGCTCTTTGATAGAATTTTATTTGGAAGAAAATTAGACTAATGTAGTCTACTGTCACGACACTTTAAGCATTTAGACCATGAATTCTATCAATTTGTTTATTGAATTAATGAATATTTATTTGTGGAACTTCTTTTACATAGCTTTTACAATTTTCTTACCCTAACCTAAACAATGTTCAATTGTTGCTACCTCGATTTGCATGGTACCTAGACCATTAGCTTTGGAGTAGCCCTTGTCAACCCCTCCCTCTTTATCTTAATTGTCCTGCTCCTCCAATCTGTCTTCTTCTTTTGCACTCCTAACTTTTCTTGCCCATTTTCTCTTGCTTTCTGCAAGAACCAGTGGCGAATTCTCTCACACACCGTATACATCGCCGGTGTACTAAACTTGAGGGGGCTCAAAACGATTCTCAATAAGCAAGCAAAATATTCAGAATGTTTTTATGTCATCATGCTAAATACGAAATAAACGCAAGTTTGTGCGGTTAAATTGTGCCCGCACATCTATCTCACCATAAGTTAAAATGATAACCATGCTCCCGATATTCTCCGGTAGCTAGGCAAGGCCAGCAATGGTGTGCGCGCGCATCTACTCCATCGCAACTTGAAGCGACGGATACGCATTCCCAATTCTCCGTTAGAGAGGCGTGGGGAAAGAAGCTGAATTGCCAGCCGTTGGCTGTCGAAATGCACCGCTAAATTTTGTGATTGACAATGATTTTAGTCTGTGTCAGTGTTGTTTGCTTGTAAGTTTTTTTTTTGAAAACGACCAATGTAAGTGTTACTGAAGCTAGTGGTTCTTGTGACTTTGCAGTAGAACGTGTGTTAAAGACTGGATTTCGGAATTTTGAATTTTCTGAAAAACTTAAAAAAACAACGGCAAGCCCACTCCCTAACTACCAGGTCTGATTGCAAAATGTCAAGTCAGAAAACGAGAGTATAGCAGACATCTCTGCATGAAAAATTATTCTAGGTATAAATGGTTAACTGGTTACACCAAATTAAACAAACTCTATTGTTGGCCATGTCTTCTTTTTAGTAACGACAAAGGCAGTAGCACATGGTCTCAAGAAGGATTCCACAATATAGTTTCTCTAATCGGTTCATTAAGTAAGAATGGAAAACAAAAAATATCACATATTTTGTGCATTCACTCTGAATTTTGGCAATACGGGAATAGATCTGCAGCTAAATGCTTAGAAATCATTACAACTTTCAAAAAATGAAATGCTGAAAACGAATAGAGATGTATTGGATAGACCCATTGATGTTGTTGGTCACGTAGGAAAGCAAGAATTAGCTTTTAGAGGACCGACGAATCAGAGAGTTCCTTTAATAGAGGTAATTACATAGAAATATTGGATTTACTCGGCACGTATAATCAACTTTTAAATTATCATTTAAAAATGCTACAGTTTTCCGGGACACTCCGTCATCCATTCAGAATAATTTAATTGAATCTGTTAGGGGCGGTTTGGTTATCTGTATAACAAAAGAAGTATGGCTATTCTTCTAGACGAGTTCTCAGACATGGTGAACAAATCCCAACTCTCTACCATTTTAGGCTATGTGAACAAATCGGGGGAAGTTAAAGAAAGGTTCATGGGCTTTGCAGACAGCAGTGCAGATAGATCTGCTGACCCACTTCACAACCATATACTTAAAACAGTTAAAGAATTTAATAGTTGTAAGAAACTTGTCGCTCAGGCATATGATGGTGCGGCCGTAATGTCTGGCCAATTAGATGGTCTACAATCTAAAGTAAAAGTGGCATTTCCACAGGAATTATTTGTTCACTGCTACTGCCATATTCTGAATTTGGTTCTGCAACAGGCAGCGATGTGTATTGATAAGTGCAGAATTTTTTTCAAACTCTATCAGGAATCTGTAATTTCTTTACTCATTCCATCAGAAGAACGGAAACTTTGCGTGCTTTTATGAATAAAAAGTTACCAAAGCGGCTCCAACATGCTGGAACTTCAACTCATACCTTGTCAACACTGTAAAAGAGCAAGAGATAACATGATTTTATTCTTTGAATTCCTGACAGAACCAGAAAGCAATGTTGATTGGGAACCTCATTCATTGGTTAAAGCACAAGTTTTTCTTTATTTTTTGACCCAGTTCGATACTGTCTTTCTCCTCAAAATATTTTAGGCAATATTTGCTCATACCAACATTCTCTTCAACATATTACAAGACAAGTCTATGGATGTTGCATACTGCCATTCAAAAGTAATCCAGCCTAAAAACACATTAGAAGAGCTAAGAAGACAAGGGTTCCAAAATATTTGGCGAAGCATTTCTACTGAAGTGATAAATGAACATGCACAAAATAAAAGGAAAAACAATGAACCAAGTGAAGTTACTGTAGTTATATTCAGGAGGATATTCTGAAATTTTGGATAATGTGCTCTATCAAATACAAAATAGGTTTTCCGTCTACGAAAGTTTTCGTTTCTTTGCTCTCCTTAATTCCTCAAAATTCAACAATTATAGAACTTCTTTTCCTCATCACCATTACTCAAAATTGTTGGACACTTATAGCTCAAATTTTGATTTGGTACGTCTGAAAATGAACTTAGTGCTGTGTACTCTTCTGGAGATAAAGATTTTGAAGGAAAGTCAGTTGGTGAGATAGTGAAAATTATGAACGAAAGAGATCTGGAGTGTACTAAGCCTGAAGTTTACAAATTAGCTTGTCTAATTCCAACTACAGCTTCAGTTGAACGATCATTTTCCACTTTAAATCGAGTAAACTCTCACTGTAGGTTTACAATGGGCCAAGAAAGCTTATCCTCTCTGTCAGTGATGCCCATAGAAAAACAGTTACTTCGTACACTTCGGAAGCATGTTCATGAGAATTTCACGCAAGTTGAAATGGAACTGTTTCTGAAGAAATCTCGTCGATTGGAGCTAACATTCCAGTAAGCTTTTAAGTACTACTACTAAAATTAACAATAATTTAAGAATACAGTTGTCCCTCGCATTACGCAAGTAAATCGTTCTCATGAATTATCACGTAATACAAAAACGCGTAGACCGCCTGGATAATGTGGTGGTAGCGTGTCTGCCTTACATTCAAAAGTCATGAGTTCGAATCTCGCTTAGGGTGAGTTAACCGGATAAGATTTTTTTCGGGGTTTTCCCTTATTCTGAGAAGACGAATACCGAGTAACTTTAAGCTCCATGGACCCCGAGGTCATTTGAACATCATTTCACCAATTTCATTCATTCATCGTCCGCTATGGCCAACCAGGTTAAAGGACATTAAACTATATATATAAACGCGTAAAGTGTATGTGATAGTGATATGGACTATTTCAAGGTAAACAAAAAAAAAGGAGTTTTAAACGGGTGCATCTATTTATGTTATTTGTATAGGGTGAAAATCAGCATTTTTTAAAATCGCTTTAAGCGAAAACGCGAAAAATAAGATCGCGCATAACGAGGAATAACTATATTTTATAGACTAAGAAAAACAATAACGAAGAGAGCGATGTACCGATGTTATTGATAACGAATTGTCACTGGCAAGAACCCACCTATAACCTCTTATCTTACTTTCTTAAATCCTTGTTAACATTTTATAGCTACAATTTCCCCCTCTGTTTTTTCCCCAAACCTTGTTTCTCCATATAACTAATAGCATTCTATCATATAATGTTCTATACTTTCTTTCTCACATTTCACATATTCCTTTTTCACTACCTTTTATACCTCTTAAAACTATTGTTCCTGTTCTTATCCAGGCTAGTACTTCTTTTTCTTGCCTATTACAGTTATGAGCATATGGTTCTCATCCCCAGTTTATTTTTATTTGTTTGTAAAATTGTACCGATTTCTTGTTTTTTAAACTTCCCCATATCTCATGCCTTTCTGGGCCGCGCCGTGGCCGAGTGGTCAGACCCTCACCTATATGGCCTGGGTTCGATCCCAAGCGACCACATATGAGATTTGTGGTGGACAAGGCGGCGCAGCGGCGGGTGTTCTCCGGTTTCCCCCGCCAACACATTCCACCGGTGCTCCATCTTCATTCGTGTATCATCAGTGTCATCGCCTCCAGTGCCATATCAGTAAAAATGGGCGTTAAACACTACCAGAAAAATTATGACTATATATCTCCCATTCAAATTTCTCCAAAGCAGAACTATTTATGTTCTCTGATATTTTGTTACTTCATACATAGCTTTTAGATTTCTTCCTCTTCTTTTACCAAACATTTGTACCAAAATGTCATTATTCTCTCCATCATTATTTCATCCCTTCTTGTTTTCCTACGTTCTACCAAAGCAACTTCTCTTGGCACTGATCTCGATAACCTCAATAATCCTTTGCAGAACACTCTATACATATGATCCACCTTCTTGTTTATGGTGGTGGCCCCCTAAATCTCTACTGCATAAAACATTCTTGATTCCTCAAACGCCTCATAAATTCTTTCCAACCACTTGGTTGTCCTCACAAAATGTTTCAACCTCGTTTATTGCCCTTTGTAATCCGACAATTGCTATTAATCCTGAAATTAAATCGTCATCTATGGCAATCCTGGAATGTCCTTATTATTACTGGGCAGTGTTGATTTACTGTTTGATTTTATCTATTGTGTTATCTGTGAATATACGAGATATAACATTTGACTCAGTTTACATCCTTGTCTCAGACCAATTGTTTGCTCCGTTATTTCCGTGATTTCCTTTTTCCCCCATCTTATACCGAACTTTATTCCGTTATATATTTCTTTCATACTGTCCTTATGTGCTTTTCGATTGCTCCCTTTTTCCTCAATTTACATGGTAGAGCTTTTCTGTTTATTGTATCAAATGCCTTCTCAAAATACGCAAAAAAACGTATATACGCTTTTTTTACTGAGGTATTTATCTATTATTGTCTTTATTATAAATACATTAACTTTGTTTGTTTCCCTTTTCTAAAACCTGTTCCTTTCTTTTTCGCCCATTTTTTTTTTTTTTTTTTTTTTTTTTTTTTTTTTTTTTTTTTTTTTTTTTTTTTACCTTTCTGCCAATATCCTGGTGTAAATTTTTCCTAAAATAGATAACAAACTTATTTCTCTGTAGTTTTCTGGTTTGTTTGTTTGATCCCCCATATATATAATGCTCATTTTCCATTGTTGCAGGATATCCTCACGTTCCTTTATTTTATTTAATATCTTTGTCGTTATTTCTGAGCCCCTTCGTGCATCACCATATGTCTTCCAGAATTCTCCTGGAATTCCATCATACCCTACTGCCTTTTCTTTTATTAACCATTTAATTGCTGATAGACCCCTTGCGCTGTGAATTCACCGTCTAGTTTGTCATTTCCACTTCTCCTATCCCACTTATTTCTAAATTTGTCTTTCATCTTTCCCCAATCAGTTCTCTAAAATATCTCTCCCATTCATTTGAAGTAATCTCATTTTTCAACTCCCCTTTCTTATTTGCCTTTTTACTGCTTGCCAAACTTTCTTACTGTCCTCTCCCTGTATAGTCTCTTTTATCTTTTTCCCCGTATTTTCCTGTCATTCGTTTCTCTTCATTTATAGAGGATATTTATATCCTCATTTCTTTATCATGGAGTGTTCTTCTATCTGCTTCTTCTTATTTTTCATCTTCTTCTTTTTCCGGTCTCTTCCATTTACTAAGTTCTTTAAAACCTTCCTTTTCTTTCTACCCCACACTCTTCATCAAACCACCCAATAGTTTTTCCTTTCCTATTTTGCCTTACTTCCATTTCTCTCTCTCTCTCTCTCTCTCTCTCTCTCTCTGCTCTTTTACTAGCATCTAATTCCAGCAGCTTTATTGCTTTTCCCGATTTTTCTTCCCAGATATTTACTATTATTCCTCTTTCTAAAATTTTTCCTGCCGTTGATTTCACATCTTGTATAAAACCCTCTATTTGTTACTCCCTCCATTTAAATGTGTTTATTTTTCTTATTTGCATTTTATTCCTTTTCTTACACCTGCTGTTCTCTTTCCTTCACATTCAGTTTATGCCCGTTAATAATGGAAAATGCCCACTGCTGGCACTTATGTTTGTAACTCTGAAGTTGGTTACCATATATTTAATATTATTTGACCACAATCCGTAGTCAGTTACTCTTTGACTGCTTATATTTATAAAAGTATATTCCCATGTTTATCTTCGACATATTTCCCATTCAGAATATCAAGATCATTTAACCCATAATACACATTTCACTTCCCCTATCCACAGTTTTGTCCTTGTTGTGCATAAGACTCCCTTTTTTGTAACACACATTTATGTCCCACCACTCCGTTAGATTTACATCTTTTTCCCCTATTCTTACTTTAAAATCACCCATTATTACAATCTCTAGTGTAAGCATTATCCCTGTACACGATCTTTTTTATTTTATTTCTTTTTTTAATCCAAGAATTTGCAAGAAAAATTGTCAAACATTTTTCAATATTTGACATGGGTGTACAAGACTTGACAAGACCTGGCAAGACCTTGTCAATGTCATAAATGCAAAATGGAGACAGAACAGTTTGCTATACTTGCTGTAGGACTGGCTGTATATAATAGGTTACAAAAATAAAATGAGAAAACACAGTAAATGTTGGACAAGACCTTTCTTACAGCGCAGGCAGCTGGACAAGCAGAGGAGTATTTCAGTTACTGTACAAAGAACTCCAAATAGAAGATCTAGCCGTTACAAAAACTTTTTATGGATGTATAAAACTAATTTTACATTCTTGCGGTCCTTAATTGAGCATAGGAGAACCAAATAAAACACGGTAATGCAAGAAAGCATGAATATAAGACTAGCACTAACCTTAAGATTTCTTGCCACAGGAGAAAGTTTCACTAGTTTGACGTATACTACCAGGATACCATTTACAACTATAGTTAAAATTATATCAGAAGTAAGCAAAGCTATATTTGATGACCTCAGAGACAGATTTAAAGGTAAGTTGAATACTTTAATTGGTTGTTTTTCTTTTAAGTTTTATAGGGCAAAATTATTATGCAAGAATTAGCATTATACCTTAATATACCAATAACTCAAAAAACGAAAATTCACTATGAAACTAATACCAATGAGGATAAAAATAGTTAAATAGCATACTTTTTGACCAAGTATCATGCGTGTATTAACATCATGCCATTCCTGTTAACTGAAATTTCACACCACTACCCTAGTGGTTGACTAGCACCAAAATATCAGATCATGTTTTATTAGCTGACTTTTCGAATTTAATTTATAATATTCTAATATGGATGAAATGTTATGTTATTCTGACAAACTCGATGAGAGTCAGATCTTTGAATAAATAAAACAAAGAAAAACATTAAGTCTAAAATTACTTAAACTGGTAGAGATAGAGATAGATATTTGCAACATTTTCTCTATTATTCAGTAACCCGAGGAAAAATAAGCTAAAACTTTATACAAATAAGTAATCACAGATCAAATAAGTATATTCTATCCATTTCATTTGAAAATATGACACTCAGGAGATGGTGGTTTTTACTGGATCTCTTTAAAAGCATACTTTTGGATTACCACACACTACAAATGCTCAGCATATGCATTTCTTATGTACCTAATAAGTATCCAGCAAACTCACTCCAATTTACATATAACACTTAAAATGCAGTCATTAAAAATAGCAGTTAGCGCGTTTTAAGAGTAATATCACAAGGAAGGTTGAAATTTATTTTATACTCTTCAGGGACCAATGGTAACATTCACTGTACCCATGTGCTTGGGGTTGCCTTTTTGTTTAATTCAAGTAGTTTCTTTCTTATTTCAGTAGTGGTATAGCTGCAATGATACGCACCAGTGGCGCAGTCATGGGTGGCATTCAGCTACATCCCAGAGCCTCACAGAGTTAAAAATCACTTTTTATTTCTTAATAAAAAAGGCTATTCCTAATTTTGTTCAATAGCCTTTAATGACATTTTGATCATATTGTTAGTTTTGTGACAGTCCCATTACTGCTAGTCCCCACTGAAAAACATCACTACACAAATCCTAGCTACAACACTGTGTGCAGCATTACTTCAACAATTAAAATACCTATTCTAACTTATGTTATGACATCAACCCATTTGAAACTAATGGCTGAAAGTTACACTTTATAGTTCAAACTTGAAAGGAAAGTCTGGTTATGAGGAGCAGAATAAATACATATAAGTTTGTTTCATTCATATTTATTTAGGCAAATTAAACATGCACTTGGTGCAATATTCTGTGTATTTCAAACACTGTGTTTTCTTTTTCATTGACGATTTGTATTCTTTTAGGTTGTTGTTGTCGTTTTTTTTTTTGCAACAACAATTCCAAATGCTCTTCTTCCTCCATCTTTGTTAGAGCAGAGGTAGATTTATCCAGCAATTCTGTTGCTTTAATTAGGAACTCCTCCTCTGCTACATTTTCCTTCCTGTTTCTCTTTGTGCTTGGCGTTTGTTGTTCTAAAGCACTCAGCTGGCTCTCAAAATTGTCATCAAGCATTGGTAGATGTGACTCTTCATCCTGAAATAAAGAATAATTACATGAATTTGTTTTAAAAATTGCCTTTCAAATGTCGCAGTCTAGTGATAAATGGAGAAAAATTTTAGTAGAAACAAAAAGCAAATGGACATTCCCCAACTACATTGGAGCCCTGGCTCAATTTTCTACAATTATAAGAATACATACAGCATTTCACTTCTTAGTAGACGGCAACTACAAGTCCATATATGTCGACGTTGGGATAAATGGTCGCGTAAGTGGAGGAGTATTCGGAGAGAGGGTGACTTAGCTGAAGCTTTGGAAGCAAGATCATTTTGTCTATCAAATAATGAACCTTCGGGCGAGGAGGAACACCAATTCCGTATGAAATGTTAGCTGACGATGCATTCCCTCTACAGATGCACAGCATGAAACCATTTCCAATTCGAAGTCTATCCCAGGAAAAGTGGATTTTCAATTATCGCCTGAGCAGAGCACGACGTACTTTTGAAAATGTCTTTGGTATTTTAGCGAATTAGTTCCTCATCTTTCTCACCAAAATTGCATTGTCCCCAGAAAAGACTGAGCTATTAACCTTGGCAGCATGCATTCTCCATAATTTCTTCTATACAGAAAATCAGAGCAGCTACATGCCAAACAAGAGTGAACTTAACTCATTTATGATTTTTCCCAGTTCTATTAACCATCAAATGAGCAGCCGCTGTATAGACAATGCTATTATGGACAGAAATGTGTTTATGGATTACTTCCACTCTACTGGGAGTGTAGTATGGCAGACACAAGTTATAACAAAATATCACTTACAGGTTGGAGATACCATCAGCAAAAACGTAATTGAAAAGTACTTACGGGTATACATGAGTCTCGCTGAGAACTTATGGTGTAGATGCTGCTCTCCAATTTTAAGGTGGAGATGCTGCTCTGTGAGTTTATGTTGCAGATGCTGCTCCTTTGCTTAATATGTGCATTTAAATATGCCAACATCTTGTAGCACCACAGTGTTGGTTAATACACATCTTCCGTGGAGCATTCACTTATTTGAGATCACTTAATTTTAGCATTCTCTGCCAAAAATTGCGTCAGTAACCCATTAATTTTTTTACTTTATGCCATCAGAGGTTATTCCAGGTCGCATCTGTAAAATGTACATTTTGTAAATGAAGGCTTGAGATATGTAAACTGTCAAAGAAAATAAAGGTTTATTGCATTAATGCTATGCAAATAATTAACTAAACCTGATGTATTTGCAAATTAGTAAATAAGTTTGAATAATACCATGTTAAAGTCATATACTTCATTCACAGCACCCCAGTACTACCAATAATTTTATAAAGATTATTATTGCGTTGAGTTTCACTGTAGCAAAGAGAGTTAAAGGTAGTACAATACTTAACACATGCTATAACATGTGTTGCTAAGATAATTGATAAAGGCATCTACTTACATTGAGTACCTAATGGAAGAATGAAGTGACATAAATAAGCCCAGGCACCATATTTATTGTTTCAATAAGCTGTATGGGATGTGAGTAATAGCCATTACTTGAGTACATTAATATTATTTCTTTTGCTTACAATAAAGTCTGATAATTGTGCTAATTCGTTGCAATTTGCAGTAAGCAGCTAAGATAAGTTTTCCATAATGTTGAGAACTAGTATTTGAAAGACAGGGAAAAAAACTTCCATCACATTTCCAGCAATTCACTCTAATTGCAAGGTATGCCAGATTTTTTATACTGTATATACGTATCTCACTATGTAAATCCGTTTCACCTGCACAATATTAAATAAGTTATGTATTTTTTACGGTTACACTTTTCTGTATTTTGCTATTGGAGTAAATCCTTTGCATTCTCATTACGGAAAGATATAAGTATGCACACCTGATTGGCATTATATCACAACTGCACTCATTTCAGTTGCATTTTTTTTTTAAATAAATAACGTTGTGCTCTTTTCGAGCACATAGATAATGTTGCTTTTCATTCCAAAAGAAATACCATAAGCGATATCTTAATGTTGTAAAAAATGGAGATACCGTTCCTCAGTACACGTGCCAGAAGTTATGCCAGTCCACTTATTTACACTAAAGAATGTTGCTTTCCATAAAATTTCAATAGAATAATATATTTTGATGGTGCAGGCAAGCTGGTAACTTCTTAATAATTAACAGCATGTTATTGTTAAAACTAGTATAAAGTAAATATTCAGGGCTTTTATAAAGTAAGGTAATAGTACTATTGGTCGTCTCCTTAGCGCGGTGGTAATGCAGCTGCTTACCAAGCGGGAGACCTGAGGTCGATCCCCAGTACCGGCGTGGGGATTTTTCCCCCGCTGGGAGACCTGAACCGGGATGCACTCAGCCTCGTAAGGTCCCTGGGGGGCCAATTGAGGAGCTACCTGACGGAGAAGTAGCGGCTCCAGGTCATGAGGACCGCATTAACCGGCCGGCAGGGACTCGAGGCGCTGACCACGTCTCACCCTCCAATACTGCACCCCATCCATGACGTCTGTAGTGGACCGAGATGCGGGACGCAGCGGCCGGGAGGTAGGCCAAGGTTCCACGTGAGCTGTCGTACCATGGAGTGAATAGTACTGTTTGTAGCTTACGTTGTTAACAGCACTAAAGCTACATTTATATAATGTTTATTCATTATAATAAGGTAGTGATTAATGCAAATACAAAACGAATTATTTCATTAAATGTGTTCTGTTCGTAATTAAGGAACAATTTCATGTATTTATAGCTAATAAAATCACCTTACAATTAAAGCAATGTATATACACAAATTGCTAGGTTAAGTACACAATATAAAAACTGCATTATACCAGGTGAATCAGCTGCCCCAATTTATTTTGGAATTTATGCAACCTGCTAAGCGAAATATGTGACTTACGCCTTTCTTGAATGCCGTCTAATGGCTTCTTTGCATAACGCTTTATAGAGGAGGGATATATAACTTAGTACATAAGCGTTTTACGAGACAGAATGCAATCGCTATTTATGTCGGTGCCAAAAACACCGTGCCCTGACTTTGGCAGCAGCAGTGGCACATTTAGCCATGTTTACAAACTTGCATTCCTTATAATACGTTCATATACACCTTTGAAAATGCTCCTAAAGGAACAACCTATAACGTGCATCGGTTGACAAAACAATTTGAAAACAAAATGGCAGATTTACGTGGCCCGAGCAATTGGATTTACACCGTCACAAGTTAATGTTCATTGTACAGCCTTGTCAAAAATTGCTAAGTATTAGCTGAATCATTTCACTTATGTCACAAACTATGGCTTATATCAACTCATGCAGCTGTTGTAACGGCTGATGTTTTTGCTTATTTAAGTCAAAACTACCAAAAAGAGCACCAAACGTTGTAATAAAGCTAAAAAAGTGTAAAAATTAGAGGTGGGGTCTGAGTTCTGCGATTATTTGCTCGTATAGAACCCTCAGTTCCCAAGGTAACATTGGCCGAATGGTATTACCATGGTGACTTGATCACTGTACCAATCACTTCGTTTCGAGTTCAAATCCTTTATGTTAAGTTCAAAAATGTTATTACGTTTTGTTAAATTCTTCTGGGCATATAATTTGATAGTATGATATAAATAACAATTTGATAATATTATAAGGGTGTACAAAATAGCATAAGCCCCCATAATTTTCCACTGGCAGGTGGATAATTTATAGGTTTTTCGTAATAGGTATTTTATTGTGTCGGTATGCTTGACCCTTTCAACCAATTTTTAAAACACTTCACACATGCAAAGTGTCTTTAGGTATTTGCACATGCATCAATACTGTGCGTGAATAAACTCTGCATGATCTACTCAGTATATGAAACGTGTTTATGATACACGGCTGATTTCATAATGAGATAAACGACGAGTATGTTGATATATTTTTAATCTATGGCGAAACAAGGTGTAATACACTTGCCGCAAAGCACCTGAACGGTTTCCAGGAAGGAGGGCATCTATTGCAGACACTTTGCAATGGGTTGAAAGACGCCTTCGTGAAACAGGATCGATTGGAAGAGGACTACCTCGGCTAGCGATGCTCCAGTAACCTCTGGAGGCAATGAAGAAGTTGTGCGAAACGTAATAGAACACAGTCCACATACCAGTTCAAGGGCTATAGTACAAAATCTGTGAATAAGTCAGTCCTCAGAAACGCACATATTGCACCGGAATAAATATCATCCGTACCATCTACAACTACACCTGGCTCTCCTCGGGACGCGAATTTCAAGCGCGAGTGATGTACGCGCAATGGCTACAGCAGCTAGCGCAAATGGATGCAGAGTTTTTAGGAAGTGTTCTCTTCATTGATGAAGCTACATTCCACAATAACGGAATTGCTAACCGCCATAATATGCACTACTGGAGTATAGGCAATCCTCACTGGATGAGAGAAGCTGCATTCCAGGTACAGTGGAGCACCAATATTAGGCGACCAGCTAAATGGACCGCAATTTTTTAAGACAACTTTACAGGACCACAGCACCTTACATTTCTGCAAGAAGAATTGCCATTGCTACTCGAAGACTTGCCACTAGCGAAAAGGACAGGAATATGTTTCCAGCAGGATGGAGCTCCACCATACCGGTCACTGATTCTAAGCAATCACTTACATAAAAAATATCCACAAAAATAGATTGGTCGAGGGGGCCCAATCGCATGACCCCACAGATCACCTGATTTCATCCCACTGGATTTCTTTTTGTGAGGTCAATAAAAGGAACGGGTCTACGCTCAAGAAACGCAAAGCCCAAATCATCTACGGGCACTCATAAGTGTAAAATGCAGGCAGACAGAATGTCGGCGTCTTTATAACTGATGCCATGTCCAAATAATGAAGATTGTTCTGCTACTGCAGATTTTTCCATTTGTCTTAGTCTATTGTGCCTTTCATGTTATTTTAATAGTGGTGCCACTCTGCGCATGGTAGTACTGAACATGAAAGGCACAGTAGATTTGGACAAATGGAAAAATCTACAGTAGCAGAACACTCTTTATTGCTTGGACATGACATCAGTTATAAAGACACCGAAATTCTGTCTTCCTCCTTTAACTACCATGCTCGTTTACATAGGGAGGCATAGAAATATACAAACATGGAAATAACTTTAATCGCAAGTCGCCAGACGCAGACGCAAACCTGGTCGATCGGGGCATGCCCCGGTCGTGTGTCGATGCCGCAATACCGAGCCGCATTGCGGCTTTACCTGCGAAATGAGCTAGGGAATCTGTCTGCTGGTTGTGTGTGTTGAGGGATGAAATGTTGTGTTCTGAGGGATAAATGTAGGTACAGGGAATTTTATAGGGAGAGAACATGCCCACGGGCGCTTGCTCGGGCCAATCAGGAGGCCGCGCAGTTTTCTCCCGCCTGGAGCAGAATTAAACTGTTTTAATTTGCATTAAGCGTTCACCCGTTGTGAGGACCACACGCTATATTTTTTCACCCATTTTGCTTACGGGTTAGTGTCGCTTTGGCCTTTTCAGGTTCAATTTAAATGTGTCTCAAGGTCTCAGGGGAGGGGGCGTGGCTAACCGAGAGTGCCAATGGCGTCCCTCGGCAGACGGAATGAGGGCAGGCGACGTACTTCTCTGGGATCATAATTTCCCAGAGAATTCACACACGGACACACGCCGTTTGACCGGAGCGGAATACATCAACAGAAGACAGCAGCTAGATCTTCGCCGGAAAGAGAGCAACGTACGGGCCAGCGGCAACTAGACCAGCGGCAACCGACGCGGCAACTACCGGGGATCCACACCAGCCAAACACGGAAACTACAAGACCGTCAATTTCTTTTTCAGCCTGCCCTGCCTTACTCACCAATCTTCTACCGCATACCTAATTCCATCTCACCCTTCCTGTGGCCAGAAAGTCAGTTCAGGGCATCAGCTCGCAAAAGGACTTCGGTTCTGTAGCTCGAAGGAGCTACACTTCGCCGGTTATAATTAACCGTGAACTACCAACTTTCGCGCTTTTTAGCAGTCACTCCATCCACCATTACATCTTACCGCCAAAATGCCTAAAATTCAGGCATCCACGGCACAAAACCTAAACCCTAAATCCCATGAACCTTCATCAGACCAACCGAGCCGCTTCCTGATAGAAAGCACCCCCAGTAACTCAGCCCCTGTAAAGCCCCCAAAAAACCCACAACGTGATCTAAGTGACTATTCAGACCGAGAAACACAACGTGACAGGCATACAAAAAAAAACCTATCGCAAGGAAACAACCACAAAACACTAGGAGACAAAACGACAAAAAAACAACAAAAAAACACACAAAAAACATGAAAGTAAAGAAGTCCAGCAAAAACACACAAAATGCTGAATCATCCGATGACAACAGTAGCGGTGACGACACAGACACAGAAACGGAGAATGAGACCCACACAACAAACCCAAAAATCCGTGTTGCTCCAATCGTAAACAAACCAGTGAAACTCAACAACGATACACTGCCAGCCGGAAGCACCATAATATACATAACACCATGTGAGGAAGCATACCGTAATTCTTTTCACGCCCAAAAACTAGTCAGCAAGCATACAGAACCACAAGCAGTCCAGATAATAAAAATGGCTCGCCTGAACCAACCAAAAAGCACATTCGCCATAGCATTCAAAACCCAACCACAGGCCGCCATCTTCACACAGGCAATCAGGGCAACAAAATTTGGGAAAGACGCTCAGTATCTAACCAGTATACCAACGCAAGTACCAACAACACAAGCACAAACAAAACAACAGCGACAACTAATGGCCGTCGTGAAAAGCGTCCCACCTGAAATAACAGATGATGAAATTCTGGACACAATCAGGGTCAACCACCCTAACATACATAGAGTGGCCCGCATAATCAGTCGCGCCACAAACAAACCCACGTCTTTCGTAAAAATCTTCACATATGACATAGACACATTAAAGGAAGCACTGAGCAAGGGAGTTGTACTGCAACACCAAATCTACAGAGCAGAGGCCGCTAAAACACAGGAAAGACACATACCATGCAAAAAATGCCAAAAGTACGGCCATGACATTAACAGCTGCCCAAACCAACCAATCTGCTTTTATTGCGCAAGTGCAAAACCTACAGCACTGTGCCACCATGGCGACCAAAACATCACAGAACCTTTCTGCGCCACATGTGGCACAAACGGACACTGGACAGGACAAACAAAGTGCCCAAATTACCCTACAGAACCACCAACGACAGCACAACATAAACCACCAACCACCATCTTTCCTCATGACAATCCCCCACCACCAACACCTCCTTCTCCACCAACCCTTACTCTGGACCAGCAAATTGAACACCTCCTCCCAAAAATCCCAGAAAACAAAAAAGAACTAAACACAAAAGAAACGACACAAACACTAAAGAACATGACAGAAGGAATGACGACGTTTAGCACCATAGTACAAGACTTGATACAGCAAGTGCATACCGAACTGACCCAGTTTATACAACAGTCCGCAGACAGACTGGAAGAACAACTGGTGAAATGCCTAACTGTCACACTGTTAGAGGTCAGCCCACCAGAAATGAAAGAAAGAGTAACTAAATGCATCCGCGACACTTCAAAGAAAACACTAAACAGATATGTGAACACGGCAAAAGTTGGACAACAACTAGCTGTCCTAGTCAGCGCAGCATCCCAAAAGGTAATGCAATAGACACCAGCACACACACTTTACACTAAACTCAACCATTATATACAGAAATGGCAGACAAAAGGAAAAAAAAACAACAACATCAAGGTCGCCCACATCAACATAAACGGTTTAAGAACAAAAAGAGAACAACTTAAAGAAGTACTCTACCAACACGACCCAGACATACTGGCACTCAACGAGACAAAATTAAACCCAAACAGCACATTTTCCTACCCCCCCCTTCCACATATTTCGGTATGACCGACCAAGCAATAATAAAGGAGGAGGAGGAGTCGCAATACTAGCCAAACAGCAGCTACAGCCAACACAAGTCACACTGCCCGACAAATTCAACGCAGACGAAGCAGTGCTCTTAAAATTAAAAACGGGAAACCAAACAATACACATAGCAGCAATTTATGCGCCACCACAAAACAACCAGTTCCCAAAACAACTATTAAAATACCTAGAACAAAAATACAAAAACATCCTCATCATTGGCGACCTCAATGCCCAACATCAGAGCCTACTCGACAACAAAACAAATCAATATGGAAAGCTACTCCTTAAACTGCTGCAGGAAACATCACTACAAATAGCTCCCATCCCAGGACCAACACGAATAGGACAAAGATTGCAACAACCCTCAGCTCCTGACAAAGTCCTAGCTTCGCCCAGCATACACCATAGAATCATAAACATCACGACAGACACACCACTCAACTCTGATCACCTCCCAGTAATCATAACTGTAGCAACCCACAAATGGAGCTACGAGACGCCGACACCATACGAAGTAACAGACTTCAACCGAGCCGACTGGGAGCTCTACAGACAGCAAATAACACAGACACTAAATATCACACCCAGAAACACAGATGGCAGCACCACACAGCAGATAAACAGCGAAGCCAATGAAATAAACACCATCATCAACAAAGCCAAAGAGATAGCCATCCCGACAACAAAAAGAAATCCTAATGCTAGCGAAAATACACTACCACCCCGGATAGTGAAGCTAATAAAACAAAAAAGAAAAGCCTTCAGACAATACCTTAAAACCCACCACCACTATGACAAAACAATATATAACCATGTACAGGAAGCAGTAAAGACGGAAATAAACAACTACCGGGAACAAAAATGGCTAAATCACATAAACACACTAAACAAGAGCAGAACAGCTAACCCCAGGGCCTTCTGGCAACTAATCAAAGCTACAAGAGGTCGCCAGAAGCCAACATACCCAATCCGCCATAATGGCCAACACACATGGCAAACGGAGCAAAAACTAAACATTTTCAAAACCCATTATGAAAACATTTTTCAAGTGCCACAACACGAACAATTCGACGAAGCACACTTCGAAGAAGTTAACACATACATCCGGAACCACCCACACCTATTCACACCACAAACAGACGCACATGAACAAGAACAACCCACAGGAGAAGCACGGCCAATAACCGTAGCAGAAGTGTATAAAACCATTCAAGCCCAAGGCAACACAGCACCCGGACCAGATAGCATCACATACAGAATGCTAAAGGAGCTACCAATAGCAATGGTCAAAAGAATACAGGAGCTGTATAATAGCTGCCTGAAACATGGATACCACCCACAGACCTGGAAGCATGCCCACATACTCCTATTTGAAAAACCTGGCAAGGACAACTCAGATTACAGGAACTACAGGCCAATATCTCTAACCGCTACACTATCCAAAATACTAGAAAAAATAATAGTACACAGACTTCAAAGAAAAATGACAGAACATAAAATACTACCAGACTCACAAGCGGGCTACCGCAGCGACATCACAATCAACGACCAGCTACTACACGTACTATCCAAATTCCAAGACGAATATAACAGAAGCAAAACCACGATAGCTGCATTTCTCGACATCCAAGCCGCTTTCGACAAATGCTGGATAAATGGACTCCTCTACAAGATGACAAAACTCAAAATACACCCAACAATAGTAAGATGGACCGCCAGCTTCCTCAACAACAGAACAGCAAACATAAAAATCAATAGACAACTCTCACAAACCTTCACACTCAAAGCCGGAACACCTCAAGGAAGCGCCATATCAGGCCTTTTATACATCATTTACACGCACGACACACCCCAACCAACACAGCCAACAGTACACCTAGCACAGTACGCCGACGACACCCTCTACTGGTGCTCGGAAATGAAGCCCACAATTGCCAAACAAAAACTCGAAAGACAGCTGCAATCTTTCACAGAGTGGGCAAATACCTGGAGAATAAAAATCAACACCGACAAAACACAGCTACTAGCCATAAAACGCAAAGGATGCTTCAGGCGAAACCCAATAAGAATAAAAATAGGCTCACACGACATAAAGTCCAAACTGACAGCCAACTACCTTGGAATAAAAATAACCAGCAAATTAAAAACAATTCAACATTACAATCATAAAATAAAACAAATAAATGCAATGCTCTCCACATTATACTACCTAGCCAGAAAGAACGGCGAAGGCCTAACCCAAAAAGCAATAATACACTTATACAAAGCCCTGGTTAGACCAGTGCTCACATATGGCGCATCGGCACTCATACCAATAACACCACAGACCACACTAGACAAACTATACACTATAGAAAGAAAATGTCTCAGGTTGGCAGCCAAAGTCCCGCGATGCTACCCCAAAAAAGACTTGCACACACTGACCAAAACAGAGCATCTAAAGGACTTCATCACCAGAGGCTACCAACAATACGTCACAAAATCAGAAAACCTCCAACACAGAAAAAGCCTCCTGGAATCAGAAACGGCCTACAAAAGAAACGCGCAAAACAATCACCGAGTTATCACACCACCGCCCCTGACACACATCAAGACGATCATACAAAAATCACGAGAAGAAGATGAAGCAGCAGCACAAGAACATTTACAAAACCTAATAAACTAAAACATCCAGAATAAAACAAGCACAAAATAGTCACAAATCATCACCAACATCGATAAAAAAAATCAAGCCATTTGACCGAGTTGAGCTATGAACATTTATTACTATAATAATTAAAAAAAAAAAAAAAAAATTACACATAACACTCAAACTCGACACAACCTACAAACAGCATAGGTCACGCCAACTACCAAAATAGGCCCAGAAACACCACCCTCCCAACCCAAGACAAACGAACAAACAAAAAAAAAACTACTGTAGATAAGATCCTTCTCCAAAAAACAAAATTTAAGCTAAAAGCATTAAATCGGCTGAAGAGGGAATAAACCCTAACCAGCCAAGGTTAGTCAACGACTAACCGAAAAACCTCACATACCATACCATATCCCAGAGAATTCGCCGGTTGATTAGGGTGGGTTGGAATTTTGTTGTACAATGATCGGGTCCTCGATCTGATGAGGTCGATAATGTACGGGATACCGGAATGTTCATGAAGGATGTGGGCGGGAAATCTCCAGCCGGTACGGTAGATCATCCGTAGTGCCCGGTTCTGCAGCGTCTGGACCCTGAGGAGCACGTAGTTAGCTACGGTCCCCCAGATCTCGCAGCCGTACAGAACAAGAGCCGGAATGATCGCCCGGTACAGCTGAAGCTTTAAAATAAGGGGCATGCTCTGTGAGCTGAGCATGGGGTAAAGCTGCCTGAGAACAGCGTGCCCTAGGTTCACCTTGCCCCTGACATGTGGAGTGAAAGTCAGCCGTCGGTCCAGCGTCACTCCGAGATACTTTACCGTGTTCACCCAAGGGATCCTACGGTGCCGTAAAACAAAGTTCCGCTGAAGCCGATTTCAAATGGTTTTCGCCAGGAGAATCGCAGAGCTTTTCTCCGGGCTAGTGGCCATTCGCCATCTCTCACTCCACCTGCCAATGGCATGGAGTTGGGCTTGGATTTGCCGAAAGCTATATCTGGTGTTCCGGTTCACAGCGAAGATCATGAGATCGTCCGCATACTGACAGGTGTGTGTGCTGGGGTGGGTGGGGATGTCGACCATGTAAGCTGCAAAGAGCGCCGGAGACAGCACGCTACCTTCTGGCACTCCCGCGCCAATGGGCCGTTCTGCAGAAAGTTCCCCCTCCACTTTTACTCGGAAGCTCCGATTCTGAAGAAACGAAGCTAACAAGGAAATGTATGGAGAGGGGATTTCATGCTATATGAGTTTATAGATGAGCCCATCGTGCCACGTAGTAGAGAAGGCCTTTTCCACGTCCAGCAATACCGCAACCGTTTTAGACTTCTCCTGGAAAGCCAGGGAGGCCTTCTCGGCCACACGCAGTAATTGCACTGTCGTGGAGTGTCCAGGGCGAAAACCAAACTGATGCTCGGGTAGGAGGCCTCTTTCCTCAAGGTGAGGTCCGAGGCAGGCGAGGAGCAGTCTCTCGAATACTTTCGAGATGACTGGCAGGAGGCTGATGGAACGGTAGCTGGCCGAGTGAACCGGATTCTTCCCCGGCTTTAAAACGCATACCACACGGGCCTCCTTCCACGTAGCGGGAAAGTGGCGCATATGTAAGCATGCGTTATAAATCCGGGTCAAATGAAGCACGGCTTTTCAGGGAAGGTGCTGGAGCATTTCCTCTGTTACACGGTCCTGTCCAGGGAATTTTTTGGTTTTTAAGGAAAGGATCTGGGTGACTACCTTCTGTGGGGTAGCTTTAGGGCCGTCAAACTCCTCGTTGTTCGCGGGTGGGGCCTTTAGGAAGCCCTCTACCGCCCCTCCATTTCAGTTTGGTCTTCGTCTTCATCTGCTTTATCTAGGGGCTCAAAGGCAAGATGGCCCCGGGTGCCATGGATAGGATGCCGGTATTCCGGTCTGTCTTTCCGAAGGCCACGGATTATTCGCCAAGGTTTCCTCTCGTGGAGGTTAAAGTGGCTTAACGTATGCCCCCAGGCCTCTCGACGGTGTGCTCTAAGGAGACGACGGGCCAGGAATTTGAACCTCTGGTGTATGTTTCCAATCCTGGGATGGCGAAATCTCTGCCATAGCTTTCTGACAGCATTGTTTGCTTTAATCAGCTGTCTTAAGTGTATAGGAAGGACGGAAGGTTGGGGTGTTACGATTGAATGCGGTGTGTGTGAGCACGGACCGCATTTAGGACTGTGGTAGGGAACTGCGCGGCCGCCGCCTCGAGAGAATCTATTGAGTCTATTCGAGGGTTAGCGTCCACGGAGTTCTGGACGGATAGCACAGTCGACTTCTTCTATCCAGTCTGGTGTGACCAGAGCTGTGAGTGAAATTTCGGAATCGACCACAACTGGGTTGTGGTCGGAGTCCAACACATTCACAACTGAGAGGTCCAGATGGAATGGAATGTTTGTGGTGACCATGAAATCAATGATGTCCGCCCTGCCCCGTGGCGGGAAGTACGTTGGACCTCTCGGACCGTGCGCGAAAAGGTCCGGGTCTACGCCGAATAGGCTGATTTTTAATAAATATAGCCGTACCACCGCCCTGTCGGCCGGGTCGGTCCGTCCGATGGGCGACGTAACTTGGCAGATGGAATGGAATACCAGCGTGCAGATGCGTCTCGCAGACCATTAGGATATCAATCCCGTGATCATCTATAAACTCTAAGATGCCCGGCTGCTGTTACCGGACTCCGTTTACGTTCCAGAACGCAACTCACAAAGATCTACGGCTTCTAAGCGCAGCCATTACGAGCTGGAGTCAGGGAAGAGCAGTCCGGCCGTCTCATCCATGATGGTGACCTTCTGGAGGGCGGGTATGTGGGGGCTTGTCAGTTGTTCCCTGCAGGGCCGTAATATGGGGAGGGATCACGATATGAGGTTGGCAAACCAGGCTGAGAACTCGGAAAACTCGGTCATATCGTCAACAGGCATGGAGAGGTACTCCCAAGGTGGAGCTACTGCCTGGGCAATTGCTGGAGCAGCAGCTTCGCTCTCATTGGTCGAGCCAACGGGAGCTGTTTGTTGCTCTAGAGGGGGAAGCTGCGTGGCCGATTAGCTGGGCTGGCCGCCCGCGGTCAGCGGGGCAGCTGACTCGGCTGTTGCGGCCGCAGGTGCCGGGGTTGAGTTTGCGTCAGCGGCGGTCTGAGCCACGGGGTTCTTGGGAGGCCGTGCCTGTTTCTTCTTCTCCTGCTTGGGTCTCTGCTCCCTGGGGGGCGCAGAGGGGGTGGTGACCTGAGTTTCCGAACTCTCGGTCTGGTTTGCTGGTACAGCCAGCGTTGCCTCAGCCTGTCGAAGCACTTCTACATGCCTCGACATGGCGTTGGCAAAGCTGGTGCCTTGACGCACATTCGCAGGGTTGGTAATGATTCTGCTCTGCCTTGCCCGGATTATCTCAAGTTTTTTGGGGCAACCGCCATAGATGCCAATATGGCACCCCTCGCAGTTTGCACACTTAGTTCCCTCTCTGGGGTGAGGGCAGTCCTTTACATGTGCTCAGCTGCACAGCGCAAGCAAGCGGTGTTCCGTTCACACGCGTGGCTAGAGTGGTGGAAGCGCAGGCATCGATAGCACTGCGCCGGCCCCTCTCTGCTGTGGTGCGCTTCGACTCGCACTCTTGTACTGTACAGGGTGGTAACCGTGTCAATCTTGGGAATTCCCTCCCCATCCTTCTCAACAATGACCAAAAATAGGGGCATCTTGACCTTGGTGGGCTCAGCACCCTCGGGTCGAGAGGTTTTGGTCAACTTGATGACGGTCCGCAGATTGATTCCGTGTACCTCCACCAGGCCAACACGGATGTCCTCAGGGTCGGTGTCCGAATCAAGTCCCCGGATCACTCGTCGGACTAAGTTCGGTTTCTGGAGGGAATATGCGTGAAACTGAATTTCACACTTCCTCAGAACTCCCCTTGCCTTCTCGTGATCGTCGGGGTTCCTGGTCCGGATGACGACACTTTTGGGGTAACGGGTAGCCTGGTACTCTTCCGAGAGCGCTGTCCGTAATCCCCTCATGACTCTGACATGGTTGGGAAACGGGTCGGCCAAAATTGGTGGTATTCTTCCCGCCCGTTGTGAGCGATGGCTCTCGGGGATGGTGGCTGCTGCAGGGGTTGGGGAGGTGCGCCCCTCCGGGTTTGAACCGGAGGTCTTTCGGCGCCTGTGGACCACCGTGATAAAGCCGTCGGATTCGGCTGTGCTCTGAGGCACCAGGGTAGACTGGGCTTGGGAGAGGGTAGATGGAGCAACTGGTGTGGAAGTGGGTTGCGCCACTTCCGGGGTGAGAGGGACCGCGGTCTCTTGGTTGACTAGGCGGGAGGAAGACTTCTTCTTGCCAAAAGTCTTCTTAGTTCTGTCCTTAAGGGCCAAAGCCCATGAGCCGGGGCTAGGTTTTGAGAAGGAGGAGGAGGAAGAGGTTGATGGGCCGGGAGTGCTGATTTCGTCAGGTATTACCTGTACGGTGCTACTTGGCTTGTCAAAGTCTTGTACAGGTGCCTTCCGGCTCCCCACAGAGGGCCGGACGTCTTGCGACGCGGCGATTGGGGCGAACCCCGGGTCCAGACCAAAGTCCGGACCCTTGGCTCTGGCATTGTGAGCCCGCGGTAACGTCAGTCGGTCAGTCAGTGCCAAGTACGTCGCAGTACCAGGTTGACGCTCAGGAGACAAGGGAAGAGAAAGTCTTCGCTCTCTTCAACGGCAGGATGCGGCCGGGCGAGTTGGTGTCGGCGGCAGATCAGGGGATGGTGCTGGTGGAGAAGCTCGACGAGCTTCCTCCAGGAGGCACGCTTGAAAGGGGCCAATGCCCACTGCGGTCCTCCTTGAAGCGCAGGTGTTGGTCTCCAGCTGTGGGGGATCTCCGGCGGATATGGCCGGAGGGAGACAAGGCCATCAGAGGGACGTTGCCCACTGCCAGTCTCCGCTAGGGGCGCTGCAGCGTGGTACTTCCACTGTAGTCTCGCAGACGTGACCTCGCAGGCGCTTGCAGGTGGTGTTCACTAGAAGAAGCTTGTAAAATGCCAGGACTGCTCTCTTCCTTGGTCAATCGCAGTGTGTGTGTATGATAATCGCAAGGAAGGAGTTATGCGCCTTAACAGGACCTGGATACCTGTGTTGGAAAGCAAACGTAATGGCACAAACAAAAGAAAACACAAGACAGCTCACAAATGCACGCGGGCCAATCACAGCACAGAGAGTAATAGGCTCCGCCCACCGGCCACGTATAAAACCGCGCTCTCCGCGGCAAGAATTCGGGGGAACTTCGCTTCGAGATGCCAAAGCGGAAGCACTAACGCAGACCAGCAGCTCCTACAGCAGCCACCACTTCTCCGGCATCCGCTGGTAGGAAGTGCTCGACGGCATCTCCGCCACCTGCCGTTATACCAGCAGTGAGCGCCGCACCGTTGCCGCGCTCACCATCACCTCCGCCGCCGACCGCCGCTGCTTCACCGGCAGCCATCAACTCTTCATCGCCGCCACCGCTGAGCTCCACGCCGACGCCGTCCCGGTACAGTGCCGTGTTTAGATGGGTCCCTCGGGATCTCTCCACCCGGCACCTCCTCGCCGCTGCACAATCTAGATGACCTTCATGTTCGAGGGCCACTAGAATTATCTGTGACCGGGGCCCGACTCCACTAGTTAGGGTGGAGCTACAGGACCGATTAGACCTGGAGGCTGCCTTGACGTCTGGGTTGCCCTTATTAGGGCGACTTCTACACGTTGAGCCAGGCAGACAGGAAAGTTACCGGCCCTGCCGTCGCTGTTGTGCCTACGGGCACAGTCGAGAAAACTGCTCTTCGCCGCCGAAGTGCCACTACTGTGACACAAACGCATTCACTTCGGAGTGCTCTGGGCATGACCTCCGCCACCGTCGCCGGTTCTGTGCCACATTTCACCGGGCAAGCCCAGTGCCCCAGCTACCCAAAGAGCAGGCACTCATCGCCTAAACCAGCCCGGACACCATAATCTACACAGCCATCTCCGCAGACTGAACAACCAACACCAACCTGCAGAAGGAAATCCTGGGCCTAAGTGAGGCCATTCAGGATCTCCACGCGGAAGTCCTGATTCTTACGGCTAAGCTGACGGCCTTGGAGGACAGGCTTCAGGAGCAGGACAACACCACTTCACGTCCAGAAGTTCACCAAGCAATAGCAACAGGAATCACCGGCATCCGACTCATCTTCAGGGAGGAGGTGAGAGCTCTACTGGAGAAGTCGGCACCTCAAACGTCCAAGTTCAACATCCAAAGAAGACGCCAAGGGCTTAGGCTCGAAAACGTCCCAGGATACGACGAGTGGCTCAACAGAGTCAACCAGCACTAACTCCATCCATCACCCTAGAATTTCTTCATTCCTCTCCCCGAATACTCCGCGGTGGCAGTCTGGGCCTTGGTCAAGTCTGTCTCCCGGTCCTCATTTCACCCCTCTGACTGCACCCTGCAGTCAGTTAAATTATCACCTTGAATCCGCGGGTGCAAACAAGCGGTACCGCCTCTCCTTTCTTCCTTCTAATAGCGGTGGAGGGGTTTTTTAGTCGGTAGGCCCACACGGGAGACCCCAACATTCCGGGCTTGCCCGGGTTAGTCCATAAGGTGGATTTTTCCCCTCCACTCGAAATTAAAAAAAAAAAAATTCGAGCTCTGACCAGCCAACGGATCACCTGTGAAGATACCAAGCATAGCCCTTGGCGAAACGTCGGGAACTTGAAAACCAAATGGACCACGGCCTATAAGCCCGGAAAATACTTTCTTTATTCAAGCCGCCGGCCGTGAAAGCCTCAGTTTGTACATATTTCATAGACTTGGTACTAATGTGCTAGATCTGGAACAGTAAATTAGATTTAAACACATGTTTTCACAGGTACATTTCGAAGAAAGCCAATTTGAGGTTAACCGTGTACATGGGAAAAGGAAATTCAAGTATAATTTTTAAACAATTTTTAATGCGTCTAATTCACCAGCTAAAATTGCTGTTCAAACAAAAAACATTTACAAAATAGATGTAAGTAGGCCTCAGATTTAATATTTGAGCCTTTATTATTCATAGATATTTTAAATAATCTGTTTAAAAGTAATTGATTAAACTCATTGGAATTTATTTCTGCCTTACTAATTTAAAATAATTTATGATATGGTTATTTCATTTATTTGCCAGAACAGATCTTAAAATGAAAGCTATGTGAAAAAATCTAACTTTAACATATGCGTTTTAGCTATGTTCCTCATCTGGTGAAAAGCTGGCAGTCAGTCATTCAGAACTGTGACAATGTTATTCCACTTCATATCCCAGATAAGGAAGGTTTGCCATGAACTATAGTTTCTTCTAAATATATTTTAGAACACTGGGCTTTAGATTTAGCTAAGGAAGGTGGTCTAAGATCTCTCTGTTATCTTTAAAAAAAAACTCCACAAGTCAATCTCACTTTCAAAAAATGAATGTTGGACTTGCTTTGAGATACTTATGTTTGAAAAATGGCATTGCCTTAGAAACAGTTGTAAGTTTAACTTTTGCCTCCAGCAGCACTTACCACAGCATGGTTCATTCGATTTTTGAATGAATGGTTTTCTTTGCCAATGTCTAGAAACATAGGAAATCAATTACAAAGAAAAACTTTGAAAGATAAGTACAGTTCCTCGAGGGTTTTGTAGATATTAATCAAGAAACGCAGGTAAGGTCTGCTGCCTGGAAACCATTAAATATAGGCTCAAATATGAGCACATTATCTTTTATGCAGTTAGCAAACGTATTATTCAACAAGAGTTACAGATATGTAATGGGAAGCAGATTTATCAAGATGCTTTAGAGAATATTTTTGCTCAGATGCGAAAGAGAACAGGATAAAATCCTTCAGCTGTAGCAGCAAAAAGGGCACTGAAGCTATAATCGGCGCTAACCAAGAAAGGGATTCACAGTTCGTAGTGAGGGAGAGGCGATGTTGCCTCTTATTGTGGTAACGTGGAGAGCTGGATATGATTATGTATACAAAGAAGATTAAATTGCGCCTGGAATGTTGAGTGCGTATTGTTTATATTCGTATGCGAAGACAACAGTACAATATTGAATCTACACTCAAAGGATAGAATATGCAATTATATATCAGTCTGAGGATTTGGGCTTTCAAAAGAAAAATTCCTGTGAAATTGATGCTTATTCTAATGGGAAAATGCCGTTGATGTCCGAATCGCTGCTGCTGCTACTAGCTTGATAGAAAATGTAGCCGCCGCCGCCGCCGACACCGCCACCACCACCGCCACCAAACTCTTGATTCGTCGTACCCTAAGCCGGGTACAAGAATATCGTCGCAGGAGTAACCAAAAGCGTTACATTCAGAAACTACTTGGAAATGCCTAAAACACGTATAGCTGCGCTCCGTAAATCGCTCAACTCAGAAGGATGGGAAGTGCTGGACTCAGTGCAGTGTCTCGTCCGGATACCTTGTTTCGCCAGAGTAAAGAGGAAGTGGACGTGAAAAAATAAAATGTTGGCATATTACAAGAAGGAAACTTTTTCACGCAATTACTTCCAGAACTCCTTTGGACAGCGTAAACTTTGCTCAGTTCTCCAACTTTAGTGAGAGCATTTTCTAAAGCCGCATTTCGCACAGCACACTAAGCTACAGTAACCTCAGAGTATATAGATCGGTGTAACTTGTCAAGTTAACAGAAAACATTTTGAAATTTCGGTCCGCTCAGGTCACGCCTTTAATTGCTGACCTTCATTCCGCTTTAGCCGGCCATGGTTCGGTGATGATAGGAATGATGGGGATGTAAAGAGAGAGAGAGAGAGAGAGAGAGAGAGAGAGAGAGAGAGAGAGAGGTCGCCATCGCCATTATATCATTGTTGCAATACGCGCGTGCATGGCTGAATCTAGGAAGAGAACAAATACTTGTTTACGCAAGTGTTAACATTGTAAACAATCGCCCTAGTCTGTCCCCTAAAGAACTTGCTAGAGAATAACTTACGTGCTGAAGGTACCGATATTATTTTTAATATTTCTTACAGAAAAAAGTATAGTATGCTTTTGTGATCAGTGACTGCCGGCCCCTCACCCATCACTGACAAAAACCTTTGGATGTGCATGTGTGTCTGATATCACATGAACATGCAGGAGAAGGGAGAATGACGTAATCGACAATAGTTTCGTGCACAACTTTTGGTGCAGCTTTTTCATTGCCGTGACACGGTATGGTAGTCGTTCCATAGTTAAGTTTCTACGAGGCCGTAAGGCTAAACCATAGAATACCGAAATTACATTTTCGTCTACTTCAACGAATCTAAAGTATTTTAACATTACGAATTACCAAAAATGTAAAGAGCTTCAAATCGGGATTAAGAGAATCTGTGGCACGGTTTCTTTGATGCACCGCCGTTAACGTTCATCTCTTGGGAAGATGCTGATTTATAAACTGCCAATGATGCAGTCTCTCGCAGCATTGGCAGATTCCCCCTTTGCGGCGCACAATTTAAAGGAATATCTGCTGATGTACCATATATAAAAACCATTCGCTGTGTAAAGGAAGGTTTGCGACTGAACGATCCCTTGTTTCCTCGTTGTGAGTTACGTGTGCGAGTTGTACTAAACACAGGAGCTGTCGTTCCTTTGTGTATGTAAACACAAGAGAGGCATTACGCAGAAGCATTCAAAACATATTTGACTCTTTTACGACAACACTATTAGTAAGCGGACAAAATTAACATACACGTGTGTGCTATATGTATTTTTCTCTACTATGTATTATATTATTTACATTTTTCACTTCCCAATGTCACTCTCTACGACATATTATGGTCCTCTAGATTTACGAAAATAGAGACATAGTGCTTAAAATTATGTGTGATCACTAGAGGTCGGATTTTTAGGTGCTAAAAACCTGGGAAATATTTATTTTTATGCATTTGAAATGTTAAAAATATGTGCTAAGAAGTAAAAAATATGTGCTAAAAAGCAAAAAATATCTTCTAAAAAGTAAAAAATATGTGCCAAAACAAATAAAGTATTTTTTTAAAGATCTGAATGGATGATCCAACAGAAATGTACGTGGTATTCAACCGACATCATTCCTGGAAGGGATCACCAAATACTGTAGTTACTGTATACGATCACATGCTTCCTAAAATTTTCCATCCCGAAAGTTTGACGATTGTCACGAAGAAGTGCATTGAATTTCGAAAGTGATCTCTCGACGTCACAAGAAGTAAGTCTAGAGTAATTATAGCATGGAATGTCACTCACACTCACATCAATAATTTCCTCGTGTTGCCCATCCAACACATTTGAAATTCTACACACTATGTTAAATCCACTATTATTTTCGAACACCCCCTTGATTGGCCTTTTAAATTTTGTGTTGCAGGACCAGAAAGAACATTGAGATTTTTTCCCCCACATTCTGAACTATTTGAACTGCTTCTATCAAAGGCATTCCTAATGATTCAAGCTTCTTTATAGAATCACAGAGGAAACACAGATTTTCAGAAATGTATGCTAGGTCATTTCTTAACATAGTGTCACTTGGAAGTTCTTGAAGAATTTTAATTGAACTGGCGTCTTTACAATTGAGTTCAGTTATGACAGCAATAAAACCATCCAGGTTTTCTGCGTAGTATTTAACAGCAGCCAACCATGTTCCCCAGCGGGTCACCACAGGTGCAGGAGGCAGTGGAGTGTTTCGATTTTGGTTCTGAAAAACTTTAATCCTTTTAGGTAACTTGATGAACCCTTCTTTCCCATTAGTAGTCAATTTGTCAATGTCAGGATACATTACTCTAATTTCCTCACATATTCTATGCAATCCATACACAACACATGTCACATGAATCATTTTAGGATAACTAACTGCAATTCCTGCAGCTACCTTTTTCATATATGGTGCAATCAGTTAAATATAACAAAACATTGTCATATTGTACACCGTTGGGCCAAAATATCTGCATTCCTTCATTAAATAACCTGGAAACAGTCACATGTTTGCAGCAGGCATGTCTTAGCAGGTCAATAGAAAAGATGACATTGAAATTTTAGAATCATTCTTCAATACCCCAATTACAACATTTCCAATTTTCGTGCCAGTAAAATCTGCAGTTTCATCTATGTTCGCCCATATCTTTTCAATAGCATAAATTTTGTTTATATACGTCACAGTTTCTTCATAGCACTTAGGAAGGTACCGTTTTAGCAAAGTTGATTTATCAGGTGTGTCAATATTTTTATGTTTTGTCAGGAATGTTTTAAACTAAGGTTGGTTCACTTTCCAGATGGGTATGTCCGCTGAAACTAATGCTCTGTACAAATCCTCACAATACACTGAAAATTTAGAAGACCCTGCTGAAGTACTTGGCACTGAATTATTAATTAAAGATTCTTTTTATTGTAAGCGCAAAATAGCTGCCTTATGTTTGTTACCACTTATATGTTGCCTCACTTGCAAAAGTTGGTCTGCCGTTATAGCTTTACCACATGGCTGCCTGTGCAGGATTTTATCATCAGAACTGAACATATCCTTAAATTCCGTCGCATATTGTTGCACACGATAACTTGCACTACTTTTCACTCTGGGAATGTTTATCCACTGTGAAGTCAAAACTGTCGATATGTGACTTCCCAACACAACTAGGTTGTTTAAACTTTGCGGATTCACAAATGATAAATGAGTGACAAATTGACTATACAGTTTAACAAGAATCAGGTATATACTAGCCGGGTTGTGAGGCGAAGCATATGGCAGTGGAGGAATTCCCGTTCTTATCTTGCAAGCACATTTAACTAACGAAAGCAGCATGTTTATATTTTCTTCAAACTGAAGGGATACAATAGCTAACATCAGTTCTTCCAATAATTACTAACAACAAATTACGTCGTCTGGCTTGTGTAATAGAGCATTACAGAGGAGGATAGTGACTTGTTAAAAATAATCCTGCTACTCTTTTTTGATTTTATGAAATTATATAAAAATTATTTTAAAAATGCTTCCTTTATACGATTTTTGTGTAATTTATGTAAATATCCGAAAATGTTTATTTACATAAAAATCAGAAAATATGCATTTTTATGTGCAATAAAATTTAAAATGTTTGGTCAAGTGTATATATCCAGAACATTAAACTCAGTTCCAAGTTCATATTAGAACGCAAACAAAATATGTATTTACCTAAAAATCCTGGCCCTAGTGATCACCATGGCCAGCAATACATGCTCTACACCCTGCTTTTATGCTGGCCACAATGTTGGTATGGAGTTTTTGTGATAGGGTGTTCCAACCCTCCACCAGTGCTATTGACAACTGCTGGATAGTCGGTAGTGCATGTGGTCGTGCTGCAATCTGTCTCCCTAAAGCATCCCACACGTGTTCAGTGGGATTTAAACCGGGGGAATGGACACTCCAGTCCATTCGCCGAATATACTCTCGTTCCAGGACATCCTCTGCCTATGCTATTCGATGCGGTCGTGCAATGTCATCCATAGAAATGAAGTCAGGGTTGCCTGCATCCCTGAAAGAACGCCATAGGGAAAGAGTACAATATCACAATAACCTTGACCATCGAGCGTACCGTGTTCAAAGATTCGGAGGTTGGTACGCCGATGCAACATTATACCTCTCCACACCACCTCCCCGCGTGGACCACCAAAACGATCATGCTCAAGGATGTTCATGGGTGCATTACGTGTTCCTACCTTTCGCCAGATGAGAGTACGTTGAGAATCACTACTCAGACTGAATCTGCTTTAATCCGAGAAGAGTACGCGACACCTTTCTTCGTTGGTTCAACTGTGCTCTCTTGGGATTATCGCAAACGGTGCCGCCGAAGTGCGGGTATCAATGGTACACAACGTACTGGCCACCAGGTAAAGAGATCACTTCTATGCAGTCGCCGAGCCTCTGTGTAGCGTGAGATTGAGTGTCTAGCAGTCCTGTTAATTGTGGTTACAAATACACCCGCTGTTTGACGTGGTTCCCTTCCTACCTGTTGCAAATGTAGCGTTCATTTGCTGCTGTGGTTGACCACAATAGTGCATATAGTTTTGAAGACTACCCAAGAGCGTGAAACAATGCTGTGGGCAATGCCAAACTCCTTATTACAATTCGTTCTTCTTCCAGTTTCCCGATGATTCTACCCGTTTTTATAATGTTTAACGCCCGCTTTTATGTCACTGCAGGCGAGATTCTTCCTGGTGTGAAGCCATAAAATGTTGACTATCGGCTATGTTGTAAACAAAAACACAACGACAGTGCACCGTAACAGCTCGCTGATACCCACATACGCCGTATTGGCCTGCTTTGCGAGGCCAGACCTGTTTTGCTATAGTCTCGCTGCACACACGGCATATGACGTCCAGGTTTCTGTATGCATGTGAGAGACCTCTGCCATGCTGTCCATGCACTTTCATTCATTTCCACCAAATAGTTCATATGTCATGCTAATTTATCCATCTTATCCTTCGGTTTTGCACACCAGTATGTGTATTTTTGGTAGTGTTTAACACCCACATTTACGACTGGTGATACATTAATGAAGATGGAGCACCGGCGGAATGCGATGGCGACGGACACCGGAGAACCCGGAGGAAACCCGCCCCTGCGCCGCTTTGTCCCCCACAAATCTCACTTGCGGTCGCTTGGGATCGATTCCGGACCGTTTAGGTGAGAGGCCACGGCGCAACCTATGTGAGTAGTGGTGGTGGTGATGGTAGAGCATTCGTGTTTCCATAAAAACCCTGGTAGCTAGCTTTCGACAGCGAGCGAGCCTCGTTTCAACTGTAAGACTGACCTGTCAGATTCCAACACCCTGCCGCCTGCCGTCTGCGTCAACCTGTATGCGCAAAAGTCAGTGTGTTTCCTGATATAGACGAGTGAATTTGGTTAGCACGTGATTTATGAAGGAATACTAATTATTGTTATAGCTATTTCTTATTATTACTGTTGTGTGTGAGCTTTGCAGTGCATTAAAACGGGAGTACAGTGGCATTCAAATGCACTAAAGTTTATCGCAGAACAATAAAAGGCCAAGTTAGAGAAATAGTAGCAAATGTGCTGAAATTTATGTGACAGAAATCCGACGGATGAATTTTGTAATCCCCGTGAATAAGCTTAATGAGCATTTCACTATCCACAGTTAAAAAAATAAAGAAGGAGATGCTTGATGTGCAAAGTGGCTCAGTTTCTTCGTTCAGTACACCAAAACGAAACAAAAACAGGCCCAAACCTTGCATTGGTCTGGATCATTTTGATTTGTGTGTAGTTCGCAGGTCTATAAATGAATTTTACACTCATAAAAAGAGAGTCCCTACACTGAAAGCTGTGTTACATAAGTTAAAAGAAACAATTTATTATGAAGACCGAGAATCAAGTTGTGCTGAAAGTGTTCAAGCTTCTGGAATTTCGTTGGTGAAATATGCGTCAGAACAGGCGCATTCTTATTGCAAAGCATGCCATAAGAAGTACAGGTGTTTCATTTCTACGTGTTATTATAAAATATCGCCAGGAAGGCCGTCCTATTGTCTACAGCGACGAGACATATATTCACGGTTCACATACGAAAAAGAACGCTTGGTCTGACAATAGCACACAGGGTTACATGGCACCCTACCTCCAGGCACAAAGGTTAATTAATGTGAATGCAGGAACAGAAAGAAGGTTCATTCCCAATGCACAACTGATCTTTAAATCAAACACCAAAAGTGATGATTACCATAGGGAAATGAACGGCGAAAATTACATGAAATGGGTTAAAGAAAACTTAAAGTCCAATCTTCCAGAATAGTCCGTTCTTGTGATTGACAATGCTTCCTATCACAATGTGGCCTGGGACAAGTGTCCAACAATGAACACAAGAAAGCAGAAAATGCAAGACTGGTTGCTTAAAAACAGAATTCCATTCGGAAGTGACATGCTAAAAACGGAACTTTACAACTTTATAAAGCTGCATAAGTCAAAGCATAAGAAATATATGGTGGATGAAAATTTAGAAGATAGGCACGCTTACCACCGTACCATCCCAACCTCAACGCCATGTAAATAATTTGGGCAAATTTAAAAGAATGGGTTGCGCTTCGCAATATGAGTTTCAAGATGGAAGACCTGTGGCATTTATGTGAACAGCGATTTGGTGAAATAGGAGAAGCAAAATGGGATCCAGTATGCCGGCATGTTCACCAAGTGGAAAAACAGTATATAAAAACTGAAGGCCTCCTAGAAACAGAAGTGGAAAACCTGACATTCACTGTTTAGGGTAACAGTAGCTGCAGTAGTGATTCGGAAAGTGATTTTTCAGCAACGTCTGAATACGAGTGCGGCAGAAGATCGGAAATAAATATGGATATTCTCGATGGCATCGAAGAGCTTCCCCAAATCAACTCACGCCTAAGCCACGCCCATCAGCAGTGAGAGTCGCTCCTAAGGTAAGCATTGAAACATGCCAGGGTTTTTACGGAAGTAATCCAACTCTAGTAGTAGTAGTAGTAGTAGTAGTAGTAGTAGTAGTAGTAGTAGTAGTAGTAGTAGTAGTAGTAGTAGTAGTAGTAGTAGTAGTAGTAGTAGTAGTAGTAGTAGTGGTAGTGGTAGTAGTAGTAGTAGTAGTAGTAGTAGTAGTAGTAGTAGTAGTAGTAGTAGTAGTAGTAGTAGTAGGAGGAGGAGGAGGAGGAGGAGGAGGAGGAGGAGGAGGAGGAGCAGCAGTAGTAGTAGTAACTTGGAGTTTTGTTTTGATACAGTTGCTCTGCGAAATACACATATAAAGAAAACCTGAACAAGTATTAGGTTATATTCTAAATATTTGTTGAAAAAAAATTAAATCAATTCAATGAAAGCTAACAATCCCAGCGAGTTTTTGGCTCTCTTAAAAAAATCATGAAATGTGACAGGGCCGTTTTTGTACTGAAGCGTTCATTTACATATTTCAGTTTTAAAAGGTTTTTTCAACAAAATGCTGCATATGAAAAACCAATCGGAAGCTACTTGCCTCGAGCATAAACGTAACGCTTGAAATATCTCTCTTGTAATTAATTTCCCATATTTTCATCACTTGGAAGGCCAGAAATGATTACTTATAGAATTAACAGACAGAAGTAACGGGTTTTATTGAAGAGATAAGCCAGTGACACAGAATTTTTCAGTTTGGCTTCTGTTCCACGTGGTAAACACAAGTTATGTCATTACATAAGTAAAGCTTAGTGAATAACTTTATATGTGTAGTGATACTTAAGCACTTCCACTTGAAGCTTCCTCATATTCACGAGCTACACTATATAGTACTAATTTTAATGTGAATGGATTAAAAATGAAACAACGAATCACAACTTCACCAGTCAGCAAGCAAAGCATTGCCGTTTATCTCCACCGTACCACGAACTACTGGTGCAGTTTTGCCAGATCCAAATAAATTCAATCTGAAGTTTTAGTAAGAAAAAGTCAGAAGATTACACAAAAAATCCGTACTTTATAATTATGATTTATAAATGCTTAAAGCTGCTTCAATATTGACAGTAAATATATAAATTTCTGAAATTACCTCACTGAACTTAAATAATAGTATGTCTTTAAAGGGACTCAAATCGTTCATCAGATGCAGGCCACTACACGCCTAGCTGCGCAGACCAGTGCAAGTGTCGTGCATTGAAGGACTGGGCTGGAGAGCAAAAGACGCCAAGGTAGCGCGCAATACATTGGAGGTAATGGGAAAACGGTGAAATTTATAACAGCTATAATTACGTCATAAGGCTACCTAAGTAGGAAATAATTGCTACAACACTTCTTTATGATCATTAGCATATATGCACAGGAATTATACCTTGAATGTTCTGTTGGGAGTTGAATAAAATCATTTCATTGACTAGACGAAATATCATTCCAGAACTGAACAAAACAGAAGCAAATACTATCATTGAACTTGAATATCACCTACGTGCATTTAAAGTGTTTTTTACATACGGGATGCAAGCATAAAAAAAAAAAAAAAAACATAATTCAGCTTTAATTCCGTTTTCGAAGTTTCTTCTCAGTGATTCCATGAATTCTTTCTGCTTTTTACTTTAATGGACAAAGTCGTCAACAAGAATTATAAAGAGGGCTTGTTAAGAATGTCTCTGCAGTAAAGTGGTCAAAACGCTGAATTAAACATGAAAAATATGCTGGATTTGATTTGAGGTCATGAAGCTATTCTTATTCCCTCTCTCAAGTACCTGGAAAATTGAAAGCGTTACTGAATGTGTGTGAAGTTAATCGAGAAGTACAGTTTTAATGTACACCTCAACAATTTAAGCAGTTGTTATAGAAACTGAAAGTGGCAGTACGACGACATTACTTAAGGCGGTATGTAAATAAAGAAAAACAAACAGATAAAATGAATTAGCAGAAAAAAACAAAAGCATGTACGATAATGGATTTTCAGAGATAGTATGTATAGTATAAAATAAAATAAACGTGAAATTAGGTACCTCTTTTCCTAAAGTAAGCTATACTCAAGACGTTAAGTAAACATTTTCTATCAGTATTTGTGGTTTATTTGAATTAGATAGATAAGATAGGTATACCACAGGAGAGTATGATCTGTGTTTTCTGAAATAACTTATAAACAAATCTAAAATTGGAATCGATTATTACTGAATATTCTTCGTGTTCCAACACTTTTACAAAATACATTTTGCACCCTGTGGCGTTGTGTTTCAGTGTGATACCACAGATTTGAAAAATTAACTTAATCGAAATGACGTGTTTTTTTGTTTGTTTGTTGTTGTTTTTTTTAATTTAGGAGAAATTATAATATTGAACCTAATTTTTAGCACTGCCTTCTAATACTAATGAAACATACAAAATGGTTATAAGAATGACATTAGCGTTCTCATTACCTTTGTCAGATGAGAAGGGAAACTAAATACTGAAGGAACTGTGTTGCCTTTATTCTCATGGAAACATTTTTTCGCAAAATGCATTGTGTATAGTCTGTGATATTTCGATGGTACAAATTTGTTACGTCTCAGGGTAGCTACTTACTTACTCAATAATTCTAGTTTATGTATTGGGAACCTAAAATAAATTATCATTCGTTTAGTGACCAAGAAATCCACCAGAATAAATCGGAATGATTTTGGAACAAATGTTCATAAATGTTACAATTTATTCTTACCGATGGAAAGTGGTATTGGAATCATTTTTCCGGTGGTTGTTATAGTTATGCAGCATAGAAATGCACCATTTTAATTATTGAACCCTGCTACCCTTAAACCACCTCGCTTTTAAAGTATTTTAAGCGTATTGAACTTACGGCAAAAAGCACTTTGCCCTCCAGCTGCCTATGCCCGAGAGGTTTCAATTAGCGACAGCAATACCAGCGCTAGCGGTGAGTCTAGTCATAATTCAAAGGTCTTTGATCAGATGGCACTATTTAATACATTGTTTATGACATCACAGTATCCACGACGTTTGGTCCATATTTCATTTTAAAACGTTTTGAAAATAAAAAATTGTCACCCCTTAACTTTTCTAAACACTGTTGAATTTATGTTTGTTCACTTCTTGTACATTTTTGTACATTTCACTGATTTCCTGAAATCTTTGTGTTAACTCAAATGATGTACTTTTATCACAACCACGAATGTTACAACATCCAAATCTGAGGATAGTATAATTCTTAAAACAGTTATTATAATTAGTTTTAGTAGATCATTTCCTCTAGATTTAAACTCGGTTTACTTGAAACAACTACCGCAAACATTTAATTAAGCTGCAAACGGAAATTTAAATTAAAAATCGGTAGATTTCAGATGAAAATCCGTATTAGCGGTAGAGCACAACAAATCGGAAGAACTTTCGACAAAACGGAAGATTCGGCAACGTTGTACTGGAATGAAGTTGGCTTCAGAAAAATAGGTAATGGGACGTTTATCTGTATTTGTGGTCGAAGTTCATCTGGCAACCTTGAGATTTTCTGAATATGCCAGTGGCAGCCCTGTATATAGGGAAACAGGCTATTTGCTACGTGTAGTTTAGAATAAGAGTTATATAGTAATTCGTGGTATTCTTTAAGGTGTTGTTCAGTTTGGTAAAACATCAAAATAAGCATAAGCACGAAAGCTACTTTTATATGTATTTTTTTAAAATTGTATTAATGGAAAAACTGCATACATTGCTGCCATTCGTGGTTAGAAAGCAAGTTGAACAGTGTTTTACCTTTTCGTTAAAAGCACTAGGGTGATGCTACACGATTGAGCAAGTTTCTTAGATGTAATGGAAAGGACTCCCAATTTGGAAACTGTTGAAGCATGCGCGGCACTTACAGGTTAGTGGATTTACCGTTGTAGTAAAGCATGGGGTATTTATTTTGGGAGGTTAGGCTTTGTTTACATTATTACATAAATATTATCCTTAGGTCATTTTGAGACTTTTTGGCAACACCCTCTAACACGATTTAATTTGTTTTGTAGTATTGTATGAATGAATAAGAATGAATAACTAAATGCATACTTTTTTCATCAGAATTTTACAATAATACGTTATTTGATCTGTACTAGAGTTACTTATAAGTAGAAGAAATTACACCTATCACTCTGGTTGTGTATATGCATCCTTCCTTCATCTGTATGTGCTCTTAATACTTTCACACTTCCACTCAATGTATTCCCTATATAATTTCTGTTTAGTTATTCTCTTTCTTGCCTGATTTCCAACCACTTCTCCATTATTGTTCCTATACATTTGCTTAAAAGTTCTTATCGCTTTCAAAACATTTTCTACTTCCATATGTGATCCAAAATTCTTAGCTTTGTTCATCTTAGAGCTGCTTTGTAGTTACTGGCCTGTTAAACTTTTAGTGCCCTAAACCGCAAAGCTTAGCCCAAGGTGGATAACGCTAAGCTGCGAAGCATAGCTGAGGGATCTGTGAAGTTAAAACAGCAATGATTTGAAGAAAAACCAAAACCGTGGCAGTCTAATGGATTTGAAATCTGGACATGATAATACTTTCAACACTTTCAAATTCGGTTCACCTGTGGAAGTTTTACCGAAGTTTTAAGTATATCTGTTTGTAAGTTGCTCCATTTTTATTCCACATTTCCTCTCTCCAAACTTTGGTTTCTGAACATTCTGTTATACAGTGCAAATTCTGCATTGCCACATAGCGGGCACAATTCTTTATCAACTCCTAAACCTGTTAAGAGTATTGCTTCTTTGGTTGATGCTCCCTTTCCATTTTATGACAACATATGTTTCCCTACCCGTCATTCTGAAAAGCTTTGTAATGTAGTAGTGAGCTCTTAAACCTTACGCTGCCATAAATCTATTTCTTTGTGCCATCTATTTCATTACTCAATTTTTTCCTTAAGCTTTGTCCACCTATTGTCTGTAAATTTGAATATTCCCTGTCCTATTTCTCCTACAATTACCTTTAGTTCAAATTATCAGTTTCTTTCCCATCCTGCTTTTTCCTTGTGCCCTTAAGCATGCTTTGACTATATTGCCTCTCTTTAATGATTGGATCCTGTTTTGATTTTGTAATATGTTTAACTACTAATCCATTCCTTCTAGCTCTTTCCAATTCAGTTAGGGCTACCTGATCGTGAGCTACTCTCAGTAATCCCAGTTCATTTTGCAGAATATTGTATGCATTTGATCACTGGGCTTCCATTGTTTCTATGGTTTCCAAATTTCTATCCCATGCTTCATTTTTGACCCAACTGTTAGTTACCCCTTGTGTAGTACATTTATCCTGTGCTCTGTCCATTTTTACATAAGTATTCCTTCAGACCCCAAACTTTGCAGTATTTTTGTTGCATTTATTGTTTCTTTAGTGCTCTGCTATTAGGTGATCTGCAAAAAGCAAATTTGGAATGTCTTTGTTATTAATTGATGGCCAACACCTATTTTCCATCCCTGTTTCTTTCAGTATGTGATTGGTAAACAAATGCAATTAAATGGGACTTATTTTTTAACCCTGTATTAAGTTGTATTTGGTATCCAGTTACTACATTGTTGACCATTTTAATGCAAATTTTAGTATTGGTGTTCATCCTCTGAATTAATCCTAAAAGCTTGCCACTTGCTCCTGTATCTCTACTTGTTCCATAGTACATGTCTTTTGATAGCATCAAATGCCTTTTCTAGGTCCGCAAGAACAAATATCTTTAGAAATTTAATTGAGTTGGATCATAATAACACTATATAACATCACTAAGGGATACTTTTTACCTGGACATGTTTCAAAGTGTGTGCACGTTTTATCTTTAGCAGACTCCAACTGATGCGGTATTTCCTCTGGTGGCTTTTGAACTGTTCAGCTTTGACCTGATTGGTCCTGCCCGTGTTAGGTATTTCCACAGAGTGCTGTGTGGAGGCAAATCAAAATTCATTAAAGTTGTTTTGGTTTTTTGTGATGGGGATCTTCTCCCAAACTTACCACTCTACTGCGTATGTTGCAGTTTTTTAAATGTAATGTGTTGATTTATTCCATTGTTTGACCGAAAGTGATGGGCCAAGGCAGATTTGTTTAGCTATTTGTATTTATTGTTCCAAGATGTTCTTTCAGTCTTGTTTCTAAAGTTCTCTTTGTTTTTCTTATGCAGAGTTTGTTGCAAACTTGTCACACTATTTTGTAAATGTTAAATTTTTGGTGTTCTGGAATGGGGGCCTTCAGGTTGGTACATGTGTTTTGTGCAGGCTGTGGTTGTTTTGTGGTGTTAATGTGATATTGCATTTTTTGAAATTTTTTTTTGGAATATATGATTTATGGCCATGTGCACCATTCTCGATCAAGGTTTGATTGCAGTCATTTCGACATTTGACCACATTCAATGCAATTTTTTGGTGCATCAACAATTATCAAAGTTAAATGAGGTAGTTGATTATGGTGAACTTTGACTGTGGTTACTGGACTGGACAATTCCGCTGATTAAGGTCAAGTTGCTAAAATGGTTGCTTCTTTTGATTTCTTTGAAACTAATAATGAGATGATGTTCCTGGATTACTTAAATCGGAAACAATGTCAAAACTGGATTACTGTAGAGAGAGCCAAACCTTTTTAAAGAGTACAGGAACAAAAAATGTGAAAACAACTCCATGCATCAAAGAATATAATATGGTGGCTAGTAAATGAAATGGCTGAGAGGTTAGAGTTTTCTGTGAGTCGCATTCACCGAAAAAATTAACTGAGATCATATGCAACAGGAGTTTTTAATATTGTGATTTTTGCTATTTCCAACATCCAGGAAACAACAGTTTTGCATATTATCAGTAATATGTCAAAATAATTGTTTCTATTTATCCACGATTTATATGGTTTTTGTCGAAGGCAGAATTAAGTTTTGTTATACATTGATTTCATCATTTCATGCATATCCAGGTGTCATGGCAATTATAGACATTTATTATTGCATTAGTATTCATTAAAATCAGTCAGGTTAATAATGTTGTTGATGGCATATTTTTGGTTGTTTAACACCACTAAACTGGGTAGGTCATATAAGACAATGAATGCAGTGGGCGAAATAATGCTCAAATGAGTCCGGTATCCATAAATTTACCTGACATTCATCTTATGAAAGAAAACCCTGGTAAATATCTTATCCGGCTAACTGACTCTAACCGAGATTCGAACTCAGGGAATCTTTTGAATGTTGAGATGAAAATAATGGTTCACTTTTATGAACACTTCATGGAAATGGTACTTCAGTATTTATCATTTGTATTTACTTGTGAAGTAGATGCTCAAACCCCACACCATGGAATTGGGCTCAAGGAAATTAAGATTATAATTAGGGGTGGTGATTTTTAGCATTTTGTAGCATTAATACATTTTCAATTTAGCATTTTGAAGAAAAATATACATTTTGAATTGATTCTGATAAACTGATAATGTCCCATGAAGAAGCTTTAATGTGACATTAATATCACATTAGTAAAGGGTTAGTAGTGAGATAAATATACATAAAATGAATTGTGACTTTATTTAATATAGTTTGAAGTAACAAATAGAAAAATAGAGCAGACTAATACCAGCAAAGAATAACACAAAAAAAGATAAATCTATACTGTTGCAACATCAAAATAATAAAAGAAAATACAAAATGATAATCAACTTTGATCATGCAAGTTCATGAATCAGTAACACTGTTAAATGAAATCATAGAACATACTCAAAATTTTGTTCTGTCATTCGTGTTCTCCTGTCACAATTATATTATATTTACTGAAATATCTTTCAGTATCTATACTGTTGTTAGGACCCCAGATACATTGCAGAGTTGCTTGGGCAAATTCAGGGTATTTGAGCGTAAAGACAACATACAATCTACATCTTTATTTTTCTGTATAATTTCTAATAGTTGGGAATGAAAATATTCATTTCCCTCAACAAAACTATCTGTATTAATAATTTGAAAAAATGGGATCTCTGTTTACTTTCAGCTAAATCTTTTAAATCTATTGACAACACTCGACCAGCAGTGATAGGATTAAAAAGCTTACAAACCTCTTTGAAAAAAAGTATGTCGCGTTTTCTTGCATGTAATTGCTGCATTTTTTATTACATTTAAGCATATACTCCATAGATTTGTTTTTCATTTTACTTTTTACATTCTTATTTGCAAAAGAGCCATGTATTGTAATATTTCTGTGGGTAACCATCCTGTAGTACACCTTTTCAGTACAGTGCATAAAGTTAACAATTCATCCCACAATTTATGTGCAAAAGGGTAGGAAGAGCCCTTCAACTGGATCATTTCATTTACTACTTATGGCTGAGATCTCAGCTACCAATTTAGCCTGACATTGTATTTCAAAATAATTATTTTCATCACTAAAAGTATTTAGAAGGGATGAAGAACTGCTGTTTAAAGCATTTTCATCCAAAGATTGAAAAAAATCATTTAAAGCATCCAAATATTTGTTGACATATTCCACAGATTGAAGCCATGAATTCCAGCGTGTGAGTATGGGGAAAGGATATACTATTGCTAGGAGATTTGGATAATTTTCCTCAAGAAAATTGTATGAGTACTTTTCATTTTTCTTGAACATAGGAAAGCCATCTTTAATTTAGAAACAAAATGGTTCAGTTGTGACATTTCTTTTAAAATCATGTCTCCAACTAAGTTTACCTTGTGCGTAAAACTTTGAAAGTGCATAAGATGATCACCAATTATAGTCTGCAATGCTCCAAAGCTTGTCCTCATGTATCGAGCTGAATCTGATACCAACCCAAGTACATTTTCATATGAAATATCACTTTCTTTCAGTGTCAATGATTGCTCTGCTATAAGTAGTACCATTTGCTTTGTCATTAAAGCTGCAACTATCTAGAAATATGTCCTGATTTGCTTTATCACACATTGTTCGGAATAAAACTGCAAAAACACATCTCCCCTGCTTGTCAAAGTTTCGTCCACAAGTACAACAATGGGCTTTCCTTGTAGGCATCCTTAATCTCAGTTTTCATAGCTTCTCCACTGCGAGGTGCATGTTCACATCTGCCTTTGGCAGATCTCTTAATCCTGGCATGTACCGGAATGCAAAATTAAAATAAATTACCTAAAACAACTTAAGCACAAAATCTCTTTTATGCTACAATAGTTAATGTGAATAATTAATTAATTGAACATGATATTGTGTGATTTGACACCCCCAATTTAATTCTCTTTAATTTTATTTTTCAGACATTTTATTTTATGTTAATTTTTTATGTATTTGGAAAAGTGTAAATGCGGAAATGAACTCGTTAAATTTGTGGCTCACTCTCAGTTTTCTAAGAAACAGCTAAAACTAAATATGTGGTATACAACATTGAAATAGGTACTTACTTTGACAAGTACTCCCGAAATGCCTGATGGTCCACTTTGTCAAGAGGGATGTAGTCTCCAAAAGCATTATTTACTGTGTTTTGAACAAAAGTTTTTTTTTTTTTTGTTTGTTTTTTTTTTGTTTTTTCAGATTTTGTACTTTTCACTTCATCGTGCTCATTTGAATAGTGGCATGTTGCTCTACTCCACGTTTCTCCTCTTGTGATTTATTTTTAAGACATTCTTTTGCACTGATATGTTCCCGACTTTTAACGTTCTTGTCTAAAATGTCCTCCTATTGCCACTCTAGGTGCTGATTACACAATTTACACATTAAAATATCATCATCACTGATATAAAAGCTTTCCTGTTTATAATTTGCTGCCCACTGTTTTATACATATTTTCGGTCTCACCATCTTAGCACTTGTTGACTAGACCTACATGACGGGAATGAAAGAGACAAAATGCTGTAATGTGTGCGATGGTCTTAAATGGGAACTGAACTTTCAACAATGACAGAATAATAAAATATTGTTGACATAAACAGTGTCAGTAATGTATACCTAAGGCCAGTGTCCCAATTTGAGGGCATGATTTTTTATTCTCATTTTTTGTATACAAATTTATGCACAAATTCTTGTAAATAAAGTAGAGTCCCTTTCTTTAATATTTATTAACAAGAAAATATTATTGTTATTTAAATTTGAAAATTCTAAAATTGAATTGTTTCTGTATGCGAAGTTCAGATTTTAATGTATATTTTACAAACAGATGAGGAATGAGGGGATTAGTTCCACATTCAAGATCAGTGCGGTGGACAAGTGTGTCAGAATCATAGACATTCCAAGAGTGCTCAAACTCATCAATGCAGTTTCTAGAAGAAAATAAAGAAAGAAAGTAAAGTTTAAAAAATTGGCAATTTTGCATATATATCATATTTTAGTATAATTTTCGCATTTTGAGGCAATTTCGCATTTTATCACATTGTCAAAAGACATTGAAATGTGATTTAGAGGTCATGAAAAATGAAAATACAACAGTACAAGCTTTATGAATATTTTGTGCTACTTATATCGTATTTGCGAAAAATCTCCACACCTAATTGTAACAAAAAGCTCAAATATTACAGTTTTTAACATCAATAGTATTATGATATATGCATATTGTGAGAACAAATTTTTCTGTACCATCAGAAAGCAGATATAATGCAATTTGCAAACTAATTTGTTTTATTTTCCGTAATCAAACACACCATTTTAACAAATGGTGATTTATTATTTATTTGGTTATTGAAACCTGCTTGATGTCATGGTTAAATATTTCCATGCCTCTTCCTTGTCCTTTAAAAATACAGTGCTATCTATTTTCATGTTATTGAATTATGAGACAGTTAGTCCCAGCAGAATGTCTCATCTAAGAAAACTTTGGGAACTTCTTTTATTTTCTATTTTCATTTGCCACCAAAAATGTCTAGGCATATGTCGTTTCAAAAAAAACATAAATGAAGGATACAAACAAGGAGATTGTAGTTGGACTTCAACCTCTTTGGATACTTGAGTAATTTTTGTAGAATCTTGAACGTAGAACATGGTCAGCTTATGGCAGTCAATTGAATGAGAATTAGCAATGATGCACTGCAACTACAGTTTAGCTACAGTCAAAGTTTGATCATATTTCAGTGGTCCTCGGTCAGCAAAGATTTGATCAAGAATGGTGCATATGACCATTAGACATGGATGGTATGTGATTTTCTTGAAGATGGGTTTGTCTTTCACTTGGCTTAGTTTTACGATGTCTGTGATTCTTTTTTGTTGTTTGTAATTTCTTATCTTCTTCCCTATTAGTTGCAGACTGAAACCATTGTTAATTGCTGTGTGTATTATGTGTTTGTATTCACTCTTATATTCTTCTTTTTTCAATGGTGTAAACACTAATCTATGGGCTGGGCTTTTTAATGCTGCATATGTATAAGTTATGGCCTTGCAACTATTGTTTTTTATGTACTTGTCCACTTGGTTGATTTGTGGTAAATTCCAAGATGATTATGATCTTTGATTATTTTTAAAACTAGGAATGGTAAAATATTGTTGTTTTTTTTGTTTCTTTTCTATTTCCATGGTGAATTGGATTGATTTTTGTTGAATGATTAGGTGTTTTAATGTATCTGGTAGAAATCGTTTTGGTACTATTGCTAGAATGTCATTGACATATCTGTTCCAAATTTTAAACGTATGTGGAAATGCTGTGGTTATGTGTGTTTCAAGGAAACTCGTGTGCAAATCTACAAAAAATGGTGATAAGAGGCCCATTGTTAAACTAGTGGTTTGTTAGTATATCTTGTTATTGAATGTGAAGTAGTTCTGCCTTATGCATAGTTCAGTTAGTTTTTGGTAACCTATTTCTATTTTCTGTTTTGGGTTAACCATTCTGTTGGAAATTGTAGCATGCTGTGTATGGGTATGCTTGGATATAGAGCCTTTACACCTATACCTTTCCTCTTTTGCTACTTAGGTATTTAGGTTGTATGGTTTTATAGTAAAATGCTGCCTACTGTACATTTATATAGTATAATAAACAGTCAAACTTGATTAATTTGAACATTTTTAACTCAAAATTATGAATAATTGAAGCTATTAGCATAGTCCCTCGACATTCCTATACAAAGCAATGTTAAAAAATCTTCCGTAAATTAATATTTTTTTGGATAATTCAATATAATATTCAACAAGGGTGAGTGAAAAAATTATAGGTTAGTCAAACTTGCTGGATAAATTCCAGGAATTGTGCCATACTGTGGTTCCATTCACTTCCCTTGCTAAATTCCAGGAAATGCATCATATTGTAGTTCCAATTCCCACTCCTGCTGGTAAGGAATGTGGGTTACTCAAGCTTCTTTGTGCAATTCTAGAAAGTTGTTGCCAGTCAAGGCACTTGTTGTCATTCTGAACACTACAACCCTTTCCATTCTGTCTACCTGCGGTCACATGTTGGCCTTCGTATGCAGCAAATAACTTCCCATATAGTAAAGTGGGCATTTTTAACAGTGTACACAGTTACATAAAAATCATCAGTGCGTGTTTAAGTAGTGAACTGAGCTGACAATGGCTCTCTCCAAACCTAGACGTGTAAATTACAAAACTCTTACTTCAGCTGAAAAGGCAGCAACCATTCACTAAATGTAAAAGGGTTTAAAAAAAAGGTCTGACATAGCAAGAGACTTTGGAATCCCACAGACTAAGTTGTCTACCTACCTAAAAATAAGGATAAAATTTTGAACAGTGTAGCTAAAAAAAAAAAGAGCAAAAGGACCTGAAAATTCTGATGTCGATGAGTGTGTTAAAAAGTGGTTCAAGCAAGCAAGGGATAAAAAAATTCCAGTAAGTGGACCCCTTATCCCAGCAAAAGCAGCGGAATTTGCACAGCAATTTGGAAAAACTAATTTTAAGGCAAGCAGTGCATGGCTGGATGGTTTTAAAAAGTGAAACAGCATTTCCTTTAAAACTGATTGTGGAGAAAATGGAGGTGTTGACCAGCAAGCAGCCAGTAATTGGGAAATGAGTTTGGTACAGTGGATTCAAGACGAAAATGCAAAAGATATTTTCAATGTCAATGAGACAGGGCTGTTTTATAAATGTACACCAGATAAAAAAAACACTTGCATTTAAAGGAGAACGATCTAGTGGGGGAAAACTTAGCAAAGAATGCATCACACTCCTGATTGGTGCCAACATGGATGGCACTGAAAAGTTTCCATTACTAATGATTGGAAAGTCAGCCAATCCCTGATGCTTTAAAAATGTTAAATCTAAGCCAGTGGAATATGAAGCTAATAAAAAAGCTTGAATGCCAAGTAAAATTTTTGGAAGATGGCTCTTGAAGCTAGACAAAATGTTTTACAAACAAAATTGCATGGTTTTACTGTTTATTGACAATTGTACAGCCCATAACAGTATTCCATTGTTAGGGAATATCAAAGTTTTGTTTTTTCCCCCCTAATATGACATCAGAAGTGCAACCAATGGATCAGGGTGTAATACAAAATTTCAATCATTTCTACAGTCCAGAATCTTCTGTTACAAGCGAATTTGGACAAAAGTGACAAATTCAAAATAAATATGCTTGAAGCAGCTCGTATGTGTAGTAGTGCATGGGACCAAGTGAAACCAAACGCCATAGCCAGCTGCCATAGCTTCTGTCATATTGGACTTGAAAGTCTTGAAGAAAATGAAACGATTGTGCGTACACTTGAATACCAGGAAGATGTAAATTCTGAAACTGGCGCTCTCTATGAAGATTTTGTGCACATGGATGATGAATTGGTAATTTGTGGAGAGCTAACCAATGCGGACATTTTGGTCGACATCATGAACACACAAACTGCCGCCCTATTTTCAGATGAAGAACCAGAACAACCCATGAAAACAATTCTTAAAATTGCTGAGACTAAGGATCACTTAAACAATACCAGTTATGTTGAGGGACAACAAAGTGTGAGTCAAACAACATTCCAATCACTCAATAAACTAGAGGTGTGAATCAAAAGGTAAAAAGCTAAAAAAACAAACAAAGATATCAAGTTTGGTTAAAAAACTTTAAATCTTAACTGAACCAGAGTTTTAACATTACAAAACTGTAAGTACACACTCTAATGTTGTCCTTCCTTTAATTTAATTTAGACCTGTTTAATTAAAAACATCTTTAAAAAATCAAACTTTTGTAATTCAAAATCCTGAATAATTTGATTTTTTTTCTTGGTCTTCATCTTTAGATTAGCCAAGTTTGACTGCATTAAGACAGATATCCTTTTGCATTCATTGATATCATTGGTAATTGCATGTTACTAAGGTTTTATGATTGGAGCAGTTGTTTGGAATAAGTGAACATTTTTCTGTATGGGGCAACAGTTTTAGTGCACACAGCAGTTAATACATGACTAACAAAATCTGCCGGGCATTGGTGCTGCCAACACATTGACAACAATTACTGCTCTGCCCACTCTTGAAGGTCCTAAGCTGCAAAGGGCAATTCCATGGAAAGTGGTCCTCATATGACAAAATGGAAAATATATTAAACAGGTCTCCTTATATGTAGTATATATATTCAAAAAGGTGTACATTTTTAAGATATGCACTCCATTTTTATAGGCAATTGCTGCAAACTAATATAATTGTTTTTAATTTCAATGTTGTGTGATGTGGAATAACATTCAGCTTTTTTTTTTAAGAGCAAATTCATGTTGTTGTAACAAACCCATGATAATCTTTCAATTTAGGGAATCATGGTTTAGCAGTCTTATAAAAGTCTTAGCCAAAATTTACAACAAATGTTCTATATTATATAGTGTTTAAACTTGAAAATGCTGTTGAAGTATCAGTCATACACGTAACAAAACAGTGTTAATGTTATTGCAGGACTTGAATTATTCACACCAGGAAATCAACATTTTGTTTTTAAAGTATCTGTTAGATGTGCTTAATGCCACTAAAATCTCAGATTGATGTGACCTGAAATACTGAACTGATTGAAAAAAAATAGTTGTCACACAGGTAGCAAAAACTATTACATATGTGACCTGTACATTTTTGAATTGCTACCAGAGCTGTCATGAGCAATTCTCTTCTCGCTTTGGTTGATTAACTTAATTGTTGCCACAATTGTTACCAAAGAAGACAGAACGGACTATTTCATACAAAATCAGAGACTCCTATATAACAAAGCTCTATGTTGCTTTGTTTTCTTTACATGATTTATTCTGGCATAATTGTGTTTTGTTTAGTTCCAATTCAGTGTAGCATTTTGACGTGTATATTTTTAGGCCAATGGCAGATGATATGGCAGAGAATCAATGTGCAACAGAACTAAGAGAAAATCTAATGAGGAAAGGGTTAGGAAATAGTGAGAAAAGGAAAGATGATGTAATCTACAAAGAAACTGAAAGTTGAGGAAAAATGGTGAGGAAAAGAGGAGTAGAAAGTGACAGAAATAGAAAAAGAAGCAGCTGTAGAAAGGAAAAGGAAGAGAAGAAAACAAAAGGCAGCATGAGAAACCACATCTACTCTACTACCAAAGTTGAAAAGGCTTATCTTACTGCTAAATTGTGTGCAAAAAAGAATCAGAGTTACAATATTACATTTTAACTGTTTGAGTCTGTCTTTCATGTATTTCAGCAGTAAGTGGCATGATAAGATATGCCCTTCCACTGGAACTGAGGCTGTCTAACTTTACTCAGAAGTGTACCGGCCTCTCCTGGAAATTGGCATTTTCAATAAATATTTAAAGCATAAGTACAGTGGATACAATTCCATTTCGATATTAAAATCATACTCCAGAAATTATTCTACTGAATGATAAGGATGTTTGATCATCCAGTTATATACATAGGCTGTAAACACATTATTGGGAGCATTTGTTATAATTAAACTTGCGAGAATTAACACTGTTAATAAAATGCATATTTTTGCAGTTATTAAGTCTGCTTCTTTAGAGATCAAGATTTTGTTTATTCTTAGTTTGACAAGAAAGAAATTGTAGGTGAGTACTCATGTAAATTATTTCTAATAAAATATACAAATTCCACAGTCATTTCATGGTAACTCAGGTTACATGTGACACGTATACGGAACTGATCAATAGTGGTACATGAAAATAAAAGTTAATTTCTATTAAATTATTATAATAATATTTGTACTAGTATATTGTTTCTCTACCAACATTGGAAGCATGAAAATATATTGTAGACCAATGAAATCAATTAATTATGTTTAGTAATTTGGGTTACATTAAAATGACGAGCCATTTTCCTGTGTTCATACATGTCAACATTTCTGCTCTTATTATGATTTGTATCTTTTGAAATTTATGCTTATGGTAGCTAAATGTTTGTAAATGGCCACAAGATAAATGAAACATTTCTAGTGTATCAACTTATTTTTAAGTTATTATTACAGTCTGTAACTCAGGTAACAGAAATATCGTAACTCAGGTTACATTTTTGTCACTATTCAATCAGCCAGGTTCCTTAAACTACGTCTTTTCATAAACATAAACTACTTGACAAAATTCATACAGAACTTGTCTCCTTTTAGTTTGTAACTCACATAACAAAATCATTGGTAACTCATTAATATTTTTATCACTCTAGAACCACAGGTTTTACATTCCTCACTCTACATCTTTTCATAAACATCAACTGCTTCACAGAAAACATACATAACTCTGTCTCCTTGCATAACTAATGTAGGATTGGGTAAAACATTCAGAATTTGTTCAAAATTTACATATGATATCCATTTCCTCTACTTTGAAATGAATGCCACTCTCACCAAAAGTTTAAGACACATGACTTTAATGTAACCACTGTCACTGGCCTTACTTTGACAAACTGCTACTATCAGTATGTGATTTTGCGTGGTCCATTAAACATCACTAAAACATGTGATCCTGCTTTAATGTCTTCTTTGTTGAGATTAAAATTTTGATGTTCAGTTTCACTCTCTGATGAACTGTATACTTGATTGTAAAACATTTTGCTCTTTTTCTCGCCTCCTGTATTGTGCTTGAATTGACATCCAGACTTTTGTGTCCTACCTAAAGACGTTGATGGAGAAATTTTCTGACAGATTTTTTATCTTTGTTACCCTTATTGCCAGCATGTGTTGTTAGCATGTAGCCCTTGGGTTCAAATCTTCTAAATGTAGACAGTGGATTTTTGCAATTCCAAGATATGGCGGAGCATTATTGAACACATCAACTTATTTCATTTCTGCATTTTTGAGTAAGATATCAGGCATTAATTCCACAACTCTTACTGTTGAACATTTTATGCTGTTCGCACAAACTGGTTTGCATTAAAGACAACTTCATAAAATTGAGTTTCTCACTTGTCATTTGACAGAACCCCCTATGCCACCTACAGGAGCTTTGGCATGAGAAGTAGAAAAATAATTCCATGTAATTCTTTTATGGCATCATGTTTACAGTAACAGCAAGCTTGCCACCACAAACCTATTCTTAAATTGTGAACTTGGTCCATCAGACTATACATTGGTCTTCATTTCTTCACATTTACTTAACCAGCAATTTTCTGTTGCATCTCTACACAATTGAAGTCAAAGAAATTACTGGTATAAGAAGAAAAATCTGATATTGCTCTATGAAAAGAATCAATTGCAGATAAATAATTCTCATGATACCTGCAGAAGCAAACATTGAGACATTTTATTGCTTAAAAGAACATTCTGAGGACATGATGAAGATGTCAAATGGCAAGTTTGTTTTTCCTTTGTTACATCATTATTTCTCACAGTAACAGCATCTTTAATCCATGGTGCTTATCTGCTTACATCATCCCTTTCATAAAAAGCACAAACTCTCTCTATTGTCTGATCACTTAAGATATTTTGATGTGCATCTGTTGTTGAATTCTCTATGAAGTCTATGTTAGTGTCGAACAGCTTCCTCACTACAGCCTTCTTTTTGCATGGAGATTTTGACAATTGTCTATTTACACGAGCAATTGCTCTACCCAAAGGACAAGCAGTTTTGTATGCAGGACTTTCAGTTAGTGATATTTTTTGCTCTTGTTTTCTATATTTGGCCATTTTTATTTATTTTTTGCTGATTATTTTCATCTTAAGAACTCTTTCATGTCCTGAAAGTTGCTTTAATGCTTCTTTTCTCTTCTTACCGTTTCGTTTTTCTGTCTGTCTGTGAACTGCTTTATATTCGTCGTACCTCCCTTCCTCCAACTTTTGCCTTCTCCGCTTCATTTTTCTGCTGTTGTTAATGGCATTGTAATTTTATTATAAAAGAGACATAACCTCAGTTGCATTCAGCCTTGTATTGATATATACATTATGATCTCATTGAACAAGTACAGTTTAATAATGCTAAGAGTTTGACTTCCATTATCTCTGAATGCTACTTTGTCCATGTGTGGTTCCATATACGGATGTGAATAGTTATTTTCAATAGTGAACCTAAGTAAAACAATTTGGCAGTCTGCTTTAAATGGTGATAATCTGCTCTCTATATTGTGTCTTTCTGGCAATAATAACCAATCAAACATTGAACACTTATTTGAAAATAAGAGGTGTTAGCAGTAACCAGAATAAAAAAAATCTGATATGTTACACTCACATGACTTTCTCTAGCTGCTCTACAAACAAACTTCTTACAAAAGATTATTCTTCTTTCTGCACAATGCTAATCGAGATAAACATTAGCAGAATGTTCTTATTACATAGTTCCTTATTAATAGAAGGGAACCTAGGAATTGCATTAGGTTAAAGTGGTACTTAAATATTTAAAAACCTTCATTATGGGAGTGTCATTGCAAATCACTTCTATGCTTGGCCAGGAGTAGAACAAAAGAAAAATGGACACTTCCTGTCTGAAGAAAGTATAAGTAATATACAATTGAAACTAATAACAAGGAATATCTGATAAACTTCACAACAAAAATGTATATGACATAAATTGTATATTTTAACAAGATCTAAATCTTCTGTGTAGTAAGTTTTTGTCTATCTCTTACAGTTTACTAGTTGTGCAAAATTCAATAGAATTCATCCAGAGCAAACAGGTCTTTAGAAGCTATTCCCAGAAAATTTAAGATATACATTTTACTAGCAATAGAAATGCCTTTAATATGTGGCACTTTAATCAAAACCATTAAAGCCATTTTTAAGAAAAACAAAATTTTCAAAAATGTTTTCATATAAAGGGTAGTTAGGGGTGGGGGATTTTCTTGAAAATCTTCATGTCTTCACTTAAATGCCAAGTTTGGTATTTAACCGTTTTTGAGCTATGCTGTCCAAAACACACACACACACACACACACACACAAAATATGTAATTTTGGTGAAATCTTGGTATCAAATGTTTTGGTAGAATACAATACCTTCTCTAAGCACTATGTACATTGTACATATGGGTCTAGAGAAAGTAAAAAAAAAAAACATTTAGAATATGTGTATGTTCATATTCATGATGTGTAGGTTTCTGTACTGGTTGCATGGGGTCTCAAATTCAGGTATGTTTGCATGGAGGTTCTGTGATGTGGCACACATTGGGTAGGGATGGTACACTTGTGTCACCTTACAAACTGGTTACTATAAGAGGAATGTTGCATTCTCTCTAGCTACATTGAGTGTCGTCATAAGTGTTGGTTGAGTGACAGCATTGGACATTTTCTGTAAGCATCTATGTTAAATTCAAATATAAAGATATTTTTACATCTTGATTAACATAGTATTTAGCCTGTTCTATATGTTTCATAAACACGTACTGATACTTTGCAGATATAAAACATAACAAAATATACATAAAAGAATTTAGCAAGAAACATTTTTATTCAGGGAGATAACATATTTTATAGATTATACTATATAGATATAAAATCGGAATGGAAATATTTTATACTGAAACATTACGGGTGACATGCTGACAATGCAAAGAATGAAGTCACATAAAAAACAAGTAACCAGAAAGAATTTTGTCATGATTTGTGTAACAGGATGCATGCTAATATTCCATTTACCAAGTTAAAAAGTAAAAATTTTAAGGAATTTTGAGAAAAATATATACAGAGGCAGATCCCTTGATGAGAGTCAACAGTATGAAAAACTTACTTACCTATATGTAATCAGTACACTCTAACTAGGATAAGAACAGCTATAGGAGACAAAAAAAAACAACAAAAAACTCTGGCCCCCCTTTGGATGAAACCACAGATAGTTGCAGTAGATTCATAGGCACAGATTGGTATGTTGTCACCAGATAAGTGCCAGTTAAGATTTTGTGCAGAAATTGACCAAGTGAACCATACAACCATAGAAGAAGCTATTTGATGAGGCTGTTTCTCATTCCTCAGTAAAAATATATTTCTTTCTGTAACTGATGCTGCCTCCTATGTGCTATTTAAAATATTAAGGCCCGTCATCCAGAGCTTATTCACATTGCTTGTTTGACATGTGGCATCCAAAGAGTGGTCAAAGTAGTACATCCCAGTTTTGACCATTTTATTAGTAAACTGAAAAGGATACATATTTTTATAAGCTCCATTAATAGTCATAAAGTAGCAGGAGATATTGCCTTACAATCACCACAGCCCATCTTAACTCGCTGGGGATGCTGGCTGGATGCTGCAACATACTGTGCAAGTTAATATGATAAAGTTATTAATGTACAAGTTTGTTAGACAGGGTTATGCTGCAATAGTCGTAGCAAAATCACTAATATCTGAATAACTAAAGGATTCTCTAGTATACATTAAAAATAACTTTGCAGCAGTAGCGGCTCGAGGGTTATGACATTGGGGGTTCAAAGAAACTAGGACTGTAAACAAAAACATATTTAAAATTATATAAATATCTTACCTTGTAGCCATTATCCCACATGCTATGTACCGCCTACTGATGTGGTGCTGATGTTGGAATGTTTGTACTTAAAATCCATCCTCCTTTATTTCTGGATAGCAAAATGGTCTATCACCTCTCATTAAAATCCACTAGCTGGTTGATCATCTCCTTTTCTATGGACAGCATTGCAAGTGCATTCAGTCTATCTTCATCCATCGTACTCTTTAGAAATGTTTTTATCCTTTCTGATGAAGAAAAAATATCTTTCCGCTTCAGCTGATGACATTGGGATCATAATTATCAGTTTAAGGAGTTTCATAACTTGCCGAGGCAGTCACTCAAATTATTTTCCAGTATAAACCCAAGTAAACCTACACTTCGGAAGTCATCTCTAGCATAAATTGTTTTAGGTTCTGTTTCTAATTTGGTTTTATGAAGAAACGGGTATGAATTAGTAATATAATCCAAGGTTTTGTCTGGAGACACTTTGTTAAAGTTGCAGAAATTTTCATATCCCAACAATGTTGCAGCTCTCAAATGTCCATTAAACTGAAATCTATCTGATGCTTGATTAACTATTACATTGCAGACTTCCTTTACTGTGATAGTTCTAGACTGAGGAGAACCAGGGACAGGACACTGTTTCTTTGCTGAATCCTGGAGCATTTTCACTTTTTCAGATATTGTGTTAACACTATCTCTTATTATTTTTATTTCATTGATGAATGAAGCTACAGCAGTCTCGATTGAAGAAGAATTTACAGTTCACTTTTGTATCATATTGTACAATATTGCAACATGTGATATAACTCTATAAAAAAAGTGTAGCCAGAAACTGAAAGAAGGTAACTGCATTTTCAGTCGAAGTCCATGCGCTTGGTTTATTGTGGAAGTCTGGAGGCTTGCATCCTCAATGTTCTCCAGAAACTCAATAATTGTATCCATGTTTTCGTGCGCTGTGCAGACTGTACGAGAATTGGAGTTTCATTTATTTTTTGAACCACTTGGAAGTCGTCTGCCAGCAATCTCATCAAGAATTTTAATTCTTTGCGGAGCATGGGTACAAAACTTGGTATCTCAGCAATATTTGCAAAAAAAATTGTGACTTCTTTGTTCTAACTCGCTGCTTGGGACATTATTGAATTTCATTGGTGAGCATAATAATGTACAAAATAAGCATTAGGATAAGTGTTCCTTACGATAGCCTGCACACCAGAATGACATGCACTAAAAAAGCTGGTCCCATCATAGCTTTCGGAAATTAATTTGTTGCTATTATTCTCAACAACTTCTTTAAGGACATTCATAACATATGATGCTAACAAAGTTGCGTCATGTCTGGAAGGATTTAAGAAAGTCCAAAATCGCTCCACTGGGTTTCTACTCAGCAGAACATACCTTATAACAACTACAAGCTGACACTCTGATGAAATGTCTGTCATCTCATCAGCTGTAATTGATATAAAATCTGCATTAGAAATCTCTGAGAGAATGATGTTGCAACTCATAGAGAGCAATTCATTTTGAATTGTCTTCAATGCCCCTACAAGGCGGAGGCTATTTTAAAATGTTCTTCAACAACATTATCCAGTGTTGACACAAAATTAATTAGCCCTCTAAATACTCTAGGGTTGTTAGAATTCGTTGTTTCATCATGGGCTCTCAGAGCCACCTCGAACTCTCTGTAAAATTTGATGCAATCAATTTTTGACAGCACACATCTAGTTCTTCATACTTGCTCATTGTGCAATTCCATGCTCCTACAAAAAGCACCGCTGAGTTGTTCCCTTTTGTCGTTTTTGCCCAATACTGAGAGATCAATACAAGAATTGACATGCAATTGTGATCCGACATGTCTTAATTTTCTGAGACAAATGTCCTAAATCTGCTATTCCAGGGTTTGTCCTGCTACAGTCTTTTCCTTTAGCAAAATTTAAGCGGTTAAAACAACACAATCTATTTGTAATATTAAACCCAGCAAGCCAAGCATTTCTTTCATATATTTCGGTTTTAAACGAGCGTGAGTATTACTTGCCATTAACAGTTCGCTTTTGAGTTAGAAAATATGAGGTTTTGGGCTACCTATTTTATTTTACACTTGTCTTTTAGTGAAAGTTTAGAAATGTAAATTTCTAATGAAATTTTACAATGTTCATTTTCCTAGCTACTTTCATAAAGTCAATGCAGTATTCACCACCGCACAAACACTCACATACACTTTCAATTTAGCACACCTTTTAAATAATTCTCTTTGCCTGGAAACTACATAAAGCCAATAATGCAACTTCGAATTCATATGCATTGACAATTAACGTAAGCAGGCGTTTAAGGAGGGTGAGGGGGACAAGGCACTTGTATAACTTCATGTGTCATAGCTTGGATTTCGGGTTGTCACTAAGACAAATTCTAGCGACTCCTGAAAGCTTTTCTTGCTCCCTCCTCCTTCCATCTCCCTTCCCCTCACCCACAAACTCACGTTTACTTGGGTTCTATGAGGCGTTTGAACACATCACGAAACTAGGCATTCCATCGTCGCGCTGCATAATTATCTAACAAGATTTCTTCTCATTTCAAAGGGAATGACAAAATTATATTGTAATAGTTTATTTTCATGTTATTACTGACTTATAAGGGAAGAAGTTTATTTTGAATTTTAATTTTATAAGGGGTTCATTGAACCCATGATCTATCTAAAACAATAACAATGCTTGAGTCTGCAAATTTAGAAATGTCCAAAGCATTTCACTTAGTGGACAAATTATTAGACATTAAAGAAGTACCACCAGATTTGGTTACTGCAAGAGTGTGAACAAAATTGGAAAATGTTGTGCATAGAAATGTTGATATTCAACTACGTGTGATGTAGGGGATGTAATTTTTTAATTCACAAGAATAAACATTGATGATGTCCGATACTTACAATTTGCACCAGTCACATCATGTGAGGTTGAGTGGGCTATGTACATATAACTTTTAAAGTGGGCTATGCACATGGGAAATACATGTTTTTATTTGCTGCTATTTTAAGTGAATTTTGTTTTGATTACATTTCTGATACTGATTTCAATGCAAAGAGGAAATTATTTATTTTATTTCAAGTGGAAGGTTTGTTTTGTTTTAAACATAGAAAAGACTATTGTGTTATATTTAGCTATTTAGAAATAGAAAATTTCTAAGAAGTAAAGGAAAAATAAACCCAAATCAGTATTAGGTAGCAACTTTCACTGGACTGTCCCAGCATGTGCGTCTCCCTTTCCATACCTCCTCTGCTGACATGAAGTGTAAGCGAGTACAGTACAGTAGCTCTCAGCTTAATGTTGTTTGCAACAGGGACTGAAACCTACCGATGTGTATGTTTTGGTTGTACAGTATTTTTTCTCACACATTCAGACTGGTATGATTTTGTACAATAATTTTTATGTTCATAAATGTTTTTATTATAAAGTATTGTTTCAATTGCTTTCAGTACAAGTGTGAATGCCACCTTGTAAGTAGAGTGCACTTTTAACTGTAACACCAGTAATTATTATTTTAAGTATTTTAAAAGGAATTAATAATATGTATGATCTTGTATTCAGAGTATGTTATTGTTTCCCAGTGTTAATATATGACTTTGTGTGTAAAGAATGTTTTCAGTACTAAAGTGTGTTATTGTAGTTACTACAATTATACACCACTGGTAACTTTGTATACTGGTAACGTTGTATGCAGAGTTTTGTTGCCATTGGTGATTGAAACCGGGCAACTACTATTGGTTAAGTGGGGTGAGTAGAAGATTTTCACTCCCCTACTTTGCAAGCTTCCCATGCTTGGCCTAAATGATTCAGTTAAACTCTTATTAGAAAACTAAAGAACTTAATTTTGATAGTGTAGTAAAACGGTTATAGATCAAATAATTGCTGATACTTCTGAGTTGCATTGTCATACTTTTCTTATCACTGCATGCAAATCTTACAAATATTTTTAAAACAAATAAAACCATAAACAGCTACTATAAAGGAGTGAGAAATTAGAGGAAAATATCCTACAGATTAGAGTATAGCTTATCCAAGGAAAAATGGGTTCAAGGCTATAAAATAAAAGTATTTTTGTGGATGAGGCATTCAATAACTTCTGTTCATTTATCACTATTTTAATATAGTGATACGTATTAAAAAGACTACAAGAAAGATTGGGTTAAACTGTTAAAATGTCAATTAGGCATCCAAGAACTTCTAAATAAACTGAAATGGGAAACTAATTTCTAAAAGCTTTATAAAATACATAAAATATAAACCAATGCATCATTGGGTAATAAAGGAAGCAAAAGGGAGATACAATGATTATATATAACTATTTGAAGGAAACAAAAGCAATGTGGCTGCTTGTCGCTGCTTCGTGTGTGGCGCCAGTATACCACCGTCGTGTTGGTCTACCTTAAAGTCGGTCAAGGATTAGCGCTGTGAAATACTCTATCAACAAATGTGCACATACCTTGTGAAGAGTCCATTGTTGCACCAGCTATGCTCGTTCCTGTAGAACACGAGTTATCTCTTACTCAGGGGAGAAAAGATTGACTGAGATATGTAGCATGTGGTAGACTAAAAAAAAAAAAAGAGATATTTCACTTAATTTCACAAAATGAATACTTTTATTGTTCTTTGTTGCTGGTTGAGGCACTAACCCTATGAGCGACTCCCGACATAAAAATTTGTGAAAATGATGATATAGTCATCCTTAGTGCTCGTTTCCGTTCTTGCTGAGTTCTTATTATCTTACTGCAGAAACATTAAGATTAATCTTCGCCGTGTGCATAACATTTACGATAAGACTTGCCCATCAGAGTAACATTTACCCTGCAAATTCACAATAACAAGTAACAATCATAATATCAAAAACCAAGTAACTAAGTAACCATTAGCAAATTAGCCCAATTTCTTGTATGCGCATTGTTTAAATACCTAAAGCCTCCAATATGGCACTCCTTTCTGATTGGCTAAAAAGAAGCGCGAAAAATAGCATTGTCACGTGACTAACTGGGTAATTTCTTTGAATTCCACCCACGTGATCATTCTTTACAATGAGAAAGTACCACTTTCCAGAATATTATGGGATAAACCTTCCTCTAACCTTCAGCATGTTACTTGTGTCTCTGATGCTCTAAAAATCTTGCTCTACAAAGGAAGTAACCTTGACGTGCATAATAAAAGCTTCTACACCCTAATGTTCTGTATTCTACTGAAGCAGATATTTCTTATATTAAAATCTATACAAAACTAATATTTAAACTAATAAGATACATAGCGCATGAATATACTGTCGCAAGCTGATAAAAACTGAAACAACAATACAGAATTTGAATAAGAGAAGGATATGCATAATGAATAATATACCTAAAAGTGGATAATGCAACTTCCATAGCCAACCTATTCAGTTAAATATTACAGTAGCATTGTTGTAAAGCTATGAAATGAAAGTAGGGGTAATAACAAGCAAACATTATGCTATAATTAAATTAAATTTTCTTAAACCCTGTTTCAGATAACAAGATTAAAGTTATTGGAAGCCTAGGACCTAAAAGGTGTATAAGTTGCAATGGTGTGCCAGATTATGCAAGATTTAGTACCCTGCCACACTTCTAGGAAGTGAAAAATTCTTGAAAAATAACAATGTTCTTGTGCTTGAATAGCCAGGGAATATGCCTGACATTAACCCCATAGAAAATTTTTGGGCTATTTGCAAAAAGAGACTTGCAAAATTTGACTTCCACAAAAGAACTTTTGATATTAGCTTTAATTCCAGTGTGGTTTCATGATCTCAAAAACATGTTCCAATCCTGTGGAGTCAATGCCTAGTACTGTAATGGAACTCTAAAAGAAAAGAGGAAAAGTTAAATATTAAGAAATGCAGATTGGAGGTAATTTATGATAAAATTCATGAAAACATGAAAAATGTAGTATTATTGTTCTGTTCCAATTGATTTGCACATGACTGTAAGAACTTATCATTAGAGGAGCACCATTCATAATATTGTGACACATTTTCGGAGTTCCTTTTCATAGAAACTCTTCTTTCATAAAACCTATTTGGAAATGTACATAATCAAATTTAATTGTCAAGGTATTAAAACTGATTTATTATTTTAACACATATGGATAGTTTTTTTGCACATTTTAATTTCTGTACTGTGTACTTAACGGAAAGTAGAGAAAATATTGCATTCCACCCAAAAATTTGATGCTGAAATTTTAATGGAAATGCATGTTTTGAGGCTCATGAACCCAAAAAGCGTTCTGATAAAACGTTCCCAGTGTGTGTGCCTGTGCACGTGCACACATAACTCTAAAACTGAAGTTTGTGGGTTATCTAAAATAAATACTATACTTTGTTATCTATCTTCCAAAGATGCAATATGAGGATTTTCAAGAAAATCCCCAGATACCACTTCTTTATACCAGAAATATTTAGAAAACTTTGATTAAAGTGCCATATGTTTAAGATATTTTCACAACATATAAAATGTATATCTATGAGTTTTCTAGGAATAGCCTCTGAAGTTCTCTTCACTATGAATGACTTTTTCATTACTGGCAAATTTTAAGAGATAGACATCTTATTGTACAAAACATGTAGATTTTGATAAAACATACCATTTGTCAAATGCTTCTTTTTGTGCATTTAACCATTTCTACTATTCCTTGTTATTGTTTTGAATTTTCAAATATTTTCATTTTTCTGAATTGGGAAGTCATTAATTTTTTCCCCTCCTAATCTTGCTTAGAGAAAGGAATTTCATACCCATCACATAGTGGCCTAGTCTTAAAATAGTTGACTAGCTTAAAATGTATCAAGTTCCCCAAATCCCCTTTTACCCAAAGAAAATATTGAATAATGGATTTGTATGCCGTATTTGAAAAGTACGAAAAGTGCACTACCTACTTTTTGAACACAGCCTACAAGCTTGGAAGAAGTTTTACTTAAAATGGATGCCAGCCATAAAAACCTAAATACATATATTGTTAACTTTAGGTTGTTCACGTATACAAATTAGCTATATGCCACAACAGGCTCAGATTATTCTGTCAAAATGAATTCGCTTTTCGAATAAGGGCACCTTTGCATTAACCTGACTTAAAAATAGTATTCCTCAACTGAAATCAAATTTCTCAAATACTGCTGAATACTTTCTAGCACATATGTACAATGTACATAGATGGAGAAAGTATTGTATTCTGTTCAAAAATTTGATACTGAGATTTCACTGAAAGTACACATTTTGAGGACCCCTGAATTGAAAAGGCAGTTTTAGGAAAATGGTGTGCGAGTGTGGTGAGAGAGCAAGAGAAAGACAGAGATCCCTAAACATTTTCAGAATGCTTTTTTATAAAAATGGCTCTAATGATTTTGTTTAAAATTCTGTGTATTAAATTTGTTTACATTGCAAATAAACTGAAGATCCTGAATTCCTTGGAAATAGCCCCTGAAGTCATTATGAATGACTTTTGCATAACTGGTAAAACATGAGAGATGAACAAAAACTTATTACCTAAAATGTAGATCTTGTTAAAACACACAGTTTATTTCATATAGTTTTTTCATAGAGCTAACAGTTTCAGGGATATTCCGTGTTATTGGTATTAACTTTAAAATAATCACCCTTATTTGCCCTGCTTTGCATATATGCAAAAGTGATTTTTAGGCAGTGTTTTAGAATATCTTAATACTGTTATTGGCAGTTTTAAATCACACTGACCTTAAACAATAAATATATGCATTTTAAGCCATTTTTGTGTTGAAAAAAAACATTTCTTTCAATATTTTAGTACTTTTATAAATAAAAAGCAAAATCCAAACAACTGCAGTCAAACATACCTGATCATTATCCACACATTCCATCACACTGATTATTTTACGTGGGTCCTCTCTGTCCTTTACCATAGGCACATTTGACTGCAGTTGCCAGGATTCAAACTTGCGATGTTCAGCTTTGAATGGATGGCCAGTCCATTACGTATTGCACTAACGACCATGGCTATTTGAACCACTTTCACACCAGGTAAAAATGAAAGGCATGTAGAGGAAGAATGATATATGTAGCAGATTAATTTGTGCATTTAAGGGTCAAAACTTCTAAAAAAGGAAGAGCTCTTTGTTTTGCACCTTTATTGTTTCACTTCTGGCCCTGGAAAGAGCAGAATTTTAATGACAATCGCTTAGTGACAGCTTTTTAAACATTTGATTGTAGCTTTAGCATAGTGCATTAGGTAGATAAAAGAATAATCTTTAATAAGATTAGTTTCATTGCAAAAGATAAAGAAAGGCATGAGAATGGAACATGTCAGATTCCTTTGCCTAGTACTTTGACTATAACATAGTCATTTAATTTAACGCCATTCTTGATCAAATCCTTGCTGATCAAGGATCACTGAAATGTGATCAAACTTTGACTGTAGTTAAACTGTAGTTGTGCATTATTGTTAATTCTCGTTCAGCTGACTGCCATCAGCTGACCATGCTCTGTGCTCATGATTCTACAAAAATTACTCAAAGGAAAACATCCAACTCATTAGCCAAAGAGGGAAGTCCAATTACAATCTCCTTGTTTATATCCTTCGTTTTTGTTTGTTTTGAAACGTTGTATGCCTGGACAAAAGAAAATAGAAAATAAAAAGAAGTTCCTAAAGTTTTCTTAGATGAGACATTCTGTTGGGACTAGCTGTCTCATAATTCAATAAACTGGAAAATAAATGGCAATGCGTTCTTTAAAGGACAAGGAGGAGGCACGGAAGTATTTAACCACATCAGGCAGGTTCCATTGACCAAATAAATCATAAATCACTAGAAAAATTTGTTATCTGATAATATGGATTATTATTGATGTAAATTGATGTTCAGAAATGTAATATTTGAGCTTTTTGTTATAATCTTTATTGCCTTGAGCCCAGTTTCGCGGTGTGGGATTAGAGCACATTCTTCACAAGTAAATACAAATGAAAAATATTGAAGCACCATTTCCATGAAGTGCCTGTAAAAGTCAATCATTTTTTACATCTCAACATTCAAGAGCTTCCTGAGTTCGAATCTCGATTAGAGTCAGTTAGCCAGATAAGATATTTCCCAGGGCTTTCCTTTATAAGATGAATGTCAGGTAACTTTGATCTATGGATCCCTGGCTCATTTGAGCATTATTTCACCCACTGCATTCATCATCCTTTATGACCTATCCGGTGTTAAACTAACAATTAAAAATATGCCATCAACAACATTATTAATGTGACTGACATTTTAATGAATACTAATGCAATAATAAATGTCTATAATTGTCATGACTCCCGGAAATACATGGAATGATGAAATCGATGTATCACAGAACTTAATTCTGCCTTCGACAAAAAACATATAAATCGTGGAAATAGAAACAATTATTTTGACATATTACTGATAGTATGGAAAACTGTTGTTCAGTGGATGCTGGAAATAATAAAAATCGCAATATTAAAAACTCCTGTTGCATACGATCTCAGTTAAGTTTTTCGGTGAATGCGATTCGCAGTAAACTCTAACCTCTCGGTCATTTCATACTAGCCACCACATTATATTCTTTGATACCCAGAGTCGTTTTCAGATTTTCTGTCCCCATACCCTTCAAAAAGGTTCGGCTCTTTCTTCAGTGATCCAGTTTTGACATTGGTTGTGATTTAAGTAATCCAGGATCATCATCTTGTTATTAATAGTTTCAAGAAAATTGAAACGAGCCGCCATTTTGGCAACTTGGCCGTAATCAGTGGAATTGACCAGTCCAGCACCCATGGTCAAAGTTGACCATAATCAACTACTCTTTTAACTTTGATCATTGTTGATGCAGTGAAAAATTGCATTGATCATGTTCAAATGTCAAAATGACTGCGATCAAACCTTGATCGAGAATGGTGCACATGACCATAAGTGTGTCTTGTTCTCATTAACAGGATATGCTTTGAATGTTTTTATCTCTAGAAGAGGAATAAGTGTGTACATTCTTCACCACATTCTTCTTCTTCGTCCTCCTCCTCCTCTTCATCTTCTTATTCTTCACTCCTGAGATATATTGACCCTGGCAATTGACAGTGTCATTAACAATTAATTTCCAACCAGTTCCTTCTGCTAACCAGTTAGTTCAAACATACTGTGTTATGTGGCTGTTAGTTTAATATTGGATCACTTAAATAGTAATTTCTATTTTAAAATATATCTTCAATCATAGTTGATAATAGTTAAGGAATGATTTTGATTATTTTTCAGAGTTTATATTTGAAAACTGAGTAAATGTTTTATTTACTATTACTTTATTTATGTAGCTTGTTAAACAGAATAAATAATTGAAGCATGCAAAGGGATACTGTTTGAAGAAGTATTACATCAAACAACGAAACTCCAGGCATCTCCAGACAGCTTAATGCACTTGCACTGTACCGGTGAATGATAGAATGTTTGGTGAAATAAGTACATCAGTTTCTTCCATTTCTTCTTTTATTACTTGAGAAGTTTTATGTTCAAAGCTTCCTATGATAGAACTTGCACAAATTCTCTGTTTGGTATGTCTATCCTTCACCAAGTAACATGTTTGCAATTCTCTTTAATGTTCTTTCAATTTCATCAGGAGCCACTTTCAGAATAGGTGCAAGTTATGCCTTTGTGCAGAATTTTCAAAGATAAGTAAACATTAATTGAAACATTGTCTTATTATGATATTGGGTTGACGGACTGTCACTTATACAGTGATTGACAAGTACTTACTTCTGTGACAACAGTCTGAACATGTAAGTAAGTATCTTATGTTGGGTGAAAATTGCACTTGGATCATAGTGTAAAGATTTTGATAAAGAACAGAATGATAGGAAACCTAATATCTTCAGAAGAGTCTCTGTAGTATAAAAAACTAGCATGAAGAGTCACTTGTTCAACTGATCCTCCAAAGAGAACACTATAGTAGTTCCCTAGAATAATTGGCTGACATCTATATGGAGTAGTATCTATTTTTTAAGCTGTTTAATAAAAAAGCAGTGAATCGCATTAATAGACATTATTTGTGTACATGGAAGATCCCAGTGACCACACTGCTCTAGGTAGGGAGTGCACTTCAGTTTTAGGTGGTAAACAAATACAAAGAATGAAATAAACCTACATAAAACAAGAACACAAGTATAGAGAATTTATAACATATTGTGTGTGAGTGTTTTGATATGAGCATCCATGTCCACATGGAGGTGTGTGTGGAATAAGTTAAGCTTTCATGTCAAAAGTTTCATAAATCTTGAAATTCTGTCATTCATTTATCTACTAGCTCTTTAAAATGATGTTTGAACATTTCCTTTGACAGCCTTAGCCATTTTTTCTTTCTTTTCCTCTAATAACAATTTTTCTTCTTTATTCACTGGTCTACATTTGTTTATCTTCTAATTCTTCAATGAGAACTTTTTCCAGGCATTTTTCAGAGTTTCTTCCTGAACGCTCTTCTATGTTCTTTACAGCATTTTCAAGCAATCTGATTTAATTATCTGATGAGAATCTTGGCATTGGATAACCTGAGCCCTACTCTTTTGTTGAACATCAAATTAAAATTATGTTTGTCACTAACACAGGTATTTCTCTTCTTATAATTAGCAAAACATACCCGAAATGGTCTGAATGCACAGAAAGTTGAATAAGGAATACAGTTCTGAAGTCTGCTGCAATGCTTTTGTGTAAACTCTTTATACCTGTATTGAGTGTTATCTTTTGCTCTGTTCCGTGGTTTGATTTAACATCTTCTATATCAGGTTCACAATCCTAGTATCTTCATCTTCCTCAACAATTGTACAATATTAGTTTTAATAATTTTTTTGTCATGTATTTGGTAGACCCTTTAATAGCATCCATAATGCCATTCTCAGAATCAAAGTGACTTAGTCTTTTCCATTATGACTTAATTGATAACTTATGCCTGCACTTATTATTTTTTCAGAAAGAATTAATCCAGATGCCCTTATAGTTGTTCTAGATTGCATGTTGTTTTCAACATTTTCCTCAATTTGAGCTATCAATGCTGAGCCAAATTCAAGGAATTTCCTATGTTTAGGTGAAACATTTTCCTCATCCAATATTGCATGTATGTTTTTCTTTGTACTGTTTAAATTATTATGTACCTTTATGAAATGCTGAAGTCTTTTCTTATTTTTGTGTGTTCCTTTTTTATTATATCTTTACTTGTCTGTCTTTATGAAGTGCCTTTTTAAGCAATAATATTTTTCTGTATGACTTTGCTCTGTTTCTAGTTACAGGCTTGCATTCACTATTCTTCCCACTGCACCTCCTATCACAGCTATGTTATTCTAACACCAGTTATTTCAGTACCAGTGTCATCACTTTCTGGTGGTGATATTTAGGAAATGTTGCAAATCTATTTTTCTTTTCTTTCCTTTTGCTCTTTTACCTCTTTGACCTTCTGTTGCCTGTTTTCTTTTGAAGCCAGTTTTTTCCTTCTTGTTTTCTTCTCTAATATATTTATCTTTTTCTTCATTTTTTCATACATTCAGGTTTTTCTTAAATGCTATTGTCTTCTTTGTTCTTATTTTCTTTATAACTATTAAAAGAATGTAAAAACATTGTATAAATCAATAATATTCAGATAAGAAAAAATATAAAAAACCTATTTAACATTGGTTTTTATACTTATGTAGTTGTCACCTATGTGGATTGTCACTCCATGCTGCAATACTAACATGAAGATGACACGTTAGAGGTCTGACTTATAAAGAATCCTAATCTATAAACATTATTGCCATACTGCTTGGATATGTGATTAAGAAACAAGAATTGAGTATAAACATAATTGTTTTTTATTTTGGAAACTGGTTTAATTAAAGAAGTCATGGAATTGACATCCAAGTAGGTAGTAGTCAGTTTTATTAGTAATTTGCCTTAAAATTAGAAGAAATGATAGCCTACTTCTTTCAGCAAACCACCACTAAACAAAATGGCTAACAACTTATCATGCATATACTCTTGAATATGCTTCTCCTAGTCAATTTTTATGGAATTCTATAACTAATTCATGGAGGTGACACACTTTTAGGAACTGAAGTTTCTTACTCCTTAACAAATTCTCTTCTATTTTAGAAAACAGCTGCAACATTATGCTAAAATGTGTGTGGGGACATGCAATGTAAATGACACTGAGCATAATTATTAATTCTTTAAATGTTTAAATTACACAGACACACACATGCATGCCCTCCCCCTCACATACACACGTATCCTCAAGTTCAATTGAAATATAACAATATGTTTAACTGACTCATATTTAAATTGTTTGAAAAAATGCCAGGGATACAGATTTCCACTTATTTTCAGAATTAGCCATATAAGTACTTTTCTTGCATTTACACTAAGTTTACACAGACATCCATATTATAGAAATTTTGCACAAGAATAGCTTTTCAAACAACATAAATGTTTCTATTCAATTGAAAAATAAGAATAACTTAAAATAAGAACTGAAGCTTTCCTGGCAACGTGTTAATTCAAAATCAGTTCACCCTGAAGATGAGGAAGATGCACTTCTTCGAAACGTTGGTGTCAAGCCAAGTTTTTACCTGGCTAGAAGCCCGAGAAGATTTTGAAGAATAACTTAGTTCATCCTTCACTCTCATTCATAGGAAAAGATCATATTCCTATTTAATGGCTAGTCTGGAAAGGGTTGCTGTGTGCAGAGGGTAGCTCTTTGTCAGGATAGCAGGTATAACTATTACTATGAAACTGGGGATTAGATAGGCCAAATTCATCTTTTTCACCTTAATGCATACAGTCAGGTTGCTATTGTCCTTATCTGTAAGTTGTGTTATGTGATGTAAAGTTCTCACCATTCCCAATCCATTTTGAAGTTCTCATCATTCCCACTGCATTTTGCATAATCTTGAGAACTTGTACCTTCATTTTATGCTAAGGCTGTGGATCATGCAAATACATGTTCTGCTCACAATCTATTACACTGCAGAGTTTTCCGCTCCACAACTCCTGCATTACTTATTCATGACATTTAGTAACATATATGTAATGGATACTAACCTTGTTATAAGTGTTTTTGAAAGTGGTGTCCATCTACATGAAGATATTCGCATCGTCACATGAAATCACCATTCACACGCATAAGTTCTTCTTGTAAAATATTCATAATTTCTGCCTTATAGTCACCTAGTAGGGTTTCAGTTTTGAAAGTTTAGTAGCTTTATGAACAGAGGTTTGTGAAACACTCACTTGCTGTGCAACATGGCTCAGAGACTTTTTAGGTGAGCATTTGAGGACAGCACTAATTTTGTGTAGCATTTCTTCCATTAGAACACGTTATTTTTGCTGCCTTGGTTTAGCGATACTATTGTTCTAAATTTATTGACCACACATCTCAGTGTGTCTCTACCCAGAACTGGACTACCAAGAAATTGCTGCTAAAATTGTCTATATACCTACATGACTCAGTTTTCACATCTGTATCATGTATAAAAACATGTTGCTTAAGAGTAAATTTGATGGCAGATGAATTTTTTGGTCTAAGAGAACAGCATTCCTAAGAAAATCTAACACAACAAATACATTATCAAAGCACTTCACAAAACAATAACTGAGATCCTTGACACATCCTTCGCTGCTTCTACACAATGGCATAATACTGAGGTCATTACCATCTCAGCCAATATGTTTATAAGGTGATTCTGGCCTTGGCATAAAACAAAGGTAGGGTAGTTAATGCCACAGTTTTATAAGACCTGATTCATAAACTATTTTCTGAATTTTCTTTTCAGGCTCTTCAAGTAATAACATGGAACAAATACACATTTTTAAATAATTTTCTAAATATCTTTTAATTATTCTTATACCTACTATTTCTGCCTATAGAACTTACACCCTTATTTATGTTATGTTTAATCTATAATTTAAAGTTCAGTGATTTAAAAGAAAATTAAATAAATTTCAGTTTTTGTCCCTTTTTGAAACTATTGTATCCTTTTTTAATTTGTTATTTTAGAAGACATTTTAAAATCTTTTTGGTCATCAAAATCTGGGCCTTGCTTAAATCAATTAACATGCTAGATAAAGGAAAAAGCTTTTTAAAATCTTTTTAGTCGTCAAAATCTGGGCCTTGTTTAAATCTATTATCATGCTAGATAAAGGAAAAAGCTTGGTAATCATAGTTTTTTGAAGAATGGTTAGAAAATTCATTTAAATATAATAGTCAGATTCTTATTGTTCTAAGAACACTAGAAAAATCTATATATTCAAAAGCTGTTATATACATGGTCAAAGTGGATTAAATTTAAGAAAATATGAAACATCTCAACAAAAATAAACAAATACAATTAGGTGGTATAGTCATTGAAGGGAGATTCCATTGTCACAGGATGACATTTGCACTGTTGAAAGGGAATGCTGATTTGTATATACAGGATGTTTCAAAAATACGGGGCATAATTTCAGGTATGTATTTCCCACATGTAGACAATCAAATTAGTTCATTATAACATGTGTCCGGAAATGCCTTCACAACATTGAAATTCACTGGAACGTTTTTCTTTCCGCAGGTTGTTGTCATTACAGAAGATGTTCAAAATGTCCACCTCCTGCTTGAATACAGACCTCACATCGATGTCTCATTGACCTGCGAACACGATCCCAAACTCCAGGAGTATTGCGTATGCCCTCACAACTTGCCACAATTCGATTCCGAAGGGATTCCAAATCCGGCACCGGAGACGAATAAACCAATGATTTTAAACGCCCCACATGTAGAAATCGAGAGGGTTCAGATCAGGTGAGCGTGGAGGCCAAGCAATTGGGCCACCTCTACCTATCCATCGATCAGGAAACCTTCGATCCAAATACCGGCGAGCTGTAAGACTGAAGTGTGCAGGAGCGCCATCATGCAAGAAGTGAATGTGTTGATGATTGATCAGTGGAGTGTCTTCGAAAACGTCAGGTATGGTGTTTTCCAGGAAGTTTGTGTATGCCTGCCCCGTAAGTCTGTTTACAAGTACATGGGGTCCAACTAATCGATCACCAATGATACCGGCCCACATATTGAGGGAGAACCGCACCTGGTGATGAGATACTACAGTCGCACGTCGGTTTTCATGCGACCATACATGCTGATTGTGGAAATTTGTTATGCCATCTCTTGTGAACTGTGCTTCATCTGTAAATAATACGACAGCAGAAAAGTTCGGATTTACGCCACACTGCTGCAAGAACCACTGACAGAACCTAACTCATGAAGGGTAATCTGCTGGTGACAGGGCCTGTACACGTTGAAAATGATAAGGATACAATTGATACTCGTTCAACAGTCTCCAGACAGTCGTATGAGGAACATTGACTTGCAATGCTAACCGTCGTGTGCTGATAGAAGGAGTCCTGTCCACAGCCTCCAGAATCTCCTCCTGCACTTCTGGAGTTGTAGATCTTGGCCGTCCCCTTCCCAAACCAGGAGAGGTGAGTGTTCCATACTCACACAGACGGGAATGGAGACGTACAAATGTCTTCCGATCTGGACATTGTCGCTGTGGGTACCTCTCCTAGTACAAACAACGAGCCAGCGCAGCATTGCCATCCGCCTTATCGTACATGAAGTGTATCTCTGCCAGCTCTTGATTTGAATACATGTTGCACAGTCTTAACGCCTAAAGAACACTGAATGTAACCTTCCTTAGAATGAGCTATCAGAGCGCCCTCGTAATGTCTCCTTGGACGGCAAAGACCTGCGGAAAGAAAAACGTTCCAGTGAATTTCAATGTTGTGAAGGCCATAACTCGGAAATGAAGCATTTCCGGACATGAACTATTTTGATTGTCTACAGGTGGGACTTTCAATGTTGTAAAGGCCATAACTCGGAAATGAAGCATTTCCGGACACATGTAATAATGAACTATTTTGATTGTCTTCATGTGGGAAATACATACCTGAAATTATGCCCCGTATTTTTGAAACACCCTATATAAAAATGAATGCACAGAAAAACAATAAACTGAACAGTTTATTATTTTAAATTACCAGAATATCTAGCTCAGGTTCAAAATTCTGATATTATATAGTTTTAGAGACATTCAATAATAAATTTGTTTTGGACATAACAATAATGCATACTTAAGCAATGCTGCAATTTTTATTGAATTTCTTCCCTAAAAACTATTATAATATTAATCTGCACAGTTGAGTTTATGATAAACACTAGTTGGCAATAGCTGAGTGTCTTAATAATTATTTCATTATAGGACATCTTTTCCTGTCATGGCTGTGACAGTGTATAATAATTTTGTCTGTAAATGGCTATAGGTGTGAAACTAAATATAAAACACAAAACTGCTTTATTTTCTGAACCTCAAACATGTATAACATATTAAAACAATTTAAATGCATAACTTTTGTAGAAGGTTGATATTTAATGTTTTATTCTAAACCTTATCACAATTAGTTTGTCACTTAGAAAAATCCTTTAGTCATAATTATAATTTCAAGCCTATTTCATGCACATTTTGCTGAAAAGGAAATTCGTACATGACCCAATTCCCAAAATACTTGAGAGTAGGAGGAGGTAGTATGACAGTCATTTGATTGAAAATGACATAAGAAATGTCTTGGTCATTGGGTTTGAAGATGTTGCCTCAGGAATTACCAAATAAAACTTGAGAATTGAAATATGAATATTACTTTATATTTTTCAAAAGTCAGTAGTACTCTTCGTCTGGCAATAATGCTGCCTTTGCTTAAGGATCTAAAATAATGTATAGAATGCACTCCTTGAATAGATTGAATATTGTTCCAGGGCAATTCCATGTAAAGTAGTAATAAAAAAAAATACATACTGGGATATTTCAAATAAATATTCTAGTTTATGAAAACAAGAATTTTAAGTTTGTGCTGCCATTTGTTTGCAAGAAAACTACTAAATTAAAGATGGCTGACAGCTTGCACATGTGAATTAGTTTGATTGCAGAATATCACACAGTGAATGAGGAAAATAGCAGCAGGTATCAATTTCTTACTATTTTACTTTCATCCTAAATTTCTGACTTTGAATTAAACATACATTGATCTATAACTATGAGCATAATATAGATTTATTATATTAGGTGTATGAGATGATGACTTTCTGTTATGTCAGTTACCATAGTTTGTTTTAATTCAGTTGTCGTTAACAAATTTAGTGTACTTGAGTAAGTACATAGTATTTTCCAATGGTAGGTCTACCCTTATGAATGATGTATTTAAATTACTTTAAAAGTCTGGTGTTTATTAGAAAAAACAGTAACTGACGTAACCTAAACATAGTAACTGATGTAACAGAATGAGTATTACATCAGTTACTATTTATTCTTGATCCTAAATGGATTAGGTGGCATCAATATATTTTGACAGTAATGAAAGTTTTTTACATTTAATATAAATTTAAGATCATCAAATCTAACCTCATGCCCAAGGAATTATTTAAATTTATTTTTATTCTTGTAGAGAGAGAATGCTTACAAAAACATCAGCAGAGAAGATGAGATAGATTATAGATTTAGAATGACTGAGGAGAAAAAAGTTGAGATTAAAAAGAAAAACAGAGAACAACAGAAGAATTATCCTACACAATGTAATGATCAGCGGAAAATAGGGAAGGAAGAGTTCTAAAGAAAGAATTAGGAAGATACATGAGCACAAAGCTTTGTTGATATAAGTTCTTCCAGCACAGTCTCCACTGAAAGCTTTTGGATCAACTCAAACTCTTGGAAAGGCTGTTCACTGGGCTAATAGACCCTTGCCTAAGAGTCCACGGAAAAAGCATGCTGTTGCACAAAACCTAGCAGCTAAACTTGGATGTGCTTACACAAAGGATTATGAGAATGCAGCTTCAACAAAACTTGAACTTTAAATTATTTAAAAAGATTATTTCATTTTACGAAAGTGATACAATATCATGCCAGTTAACAGCAAGAAAAGATTTTGTGATAGTGAGAGACTGTGATTCTGGAACCAAAAATAAAATGCAAAAGTTTCTTATTATGACAGTTTTCAAAGAAGACAACCCTGATGTGAAACTTGGGAAATCAAAATTTGCAGCATTGAGGCCTCAACATGTTAGACCGGTAACTGAGAAGGATATAAATGTTTGTGTGCTGCATATGTCATGAAAATGCTGAATTTGCTTATCAGAAGTATTCAAAACTTGTGGAAAGAATTTCCTTCTAACTTAAAGAATTTAGTTTGTGCAGTAATATGTAGTGAAGATATGAAATGCTATTTTGGTGAGTGTGATAACTTTAAAGAAATTCATAAAGCCGTTGAATATTACAAGGATGTTGTAAATGAGGATGTAGCTGACACTTCCATCTGTTATTATCAGTGAAATGCTACAAACCATAAGGAACTGCATGAAACAACACTATTTGAAGCAATATATTGAAAATATTCAGCTGCAGCAAATTCACTGTATGAAGCAAACTTGCAGCAAAAATAAAGTTATGTTGCAAGAAGATTTTGCAGAAAATTTTGCTCTTCGACAGCAAAATGAAATAATGTCTGCTGATTGGATTTCTGAAGGAGTGACAATATTCACTGCAATTATTTCATATAATGATGTCACCATACCATATGCTATCATGAGTAATAATTTCATCATGATAAATATTCAGTTTTTTCCATCAATAAGGCTTTGTTAGGTCATGCTGGCAGCACAGGGAATGTTACTTCTGTGCTTCATATTTTCTCGGATGGTTTTTAGCACCTAAAATACCACATAGAGATTTGACTGCCTTGAATTGGAGTTTTCTTTGCAACAGCACATGGAAAGGGTCCTATTAATGGTATTGCTAAAGCAATCAGTATGGCATCACATTTTGCAGGGAAACCTAGTAATCAATAATGCAAAAGAGTTTTATGAATGTGCAAAACATGCTTGCCCAAACATCTGTGTACTATATCATGTGATGTTATGCCTTGTGATAGAAAATTCTTGTCTGAGAAGTGGGATGCAATATAGCCAAAGCCTATTCCAAATCTTCACAAGATACATTATGTTAGGGCACATAATCCTCAGACACTTGCTGTCAGGGCAGTTAGCCCCTTTATGGAAAACATAAGACCATTTTCATTGGTGGTAATATTTGATCTGTTGAATCCAGAAGTGCTGAAAAAAGAAATTCGCAACTAAGAAACAAAATCAGCAACTAGGATTCAAGAGTTTCAAAAAGGGAATTACATTGTAGTACAATACCAAGACAAGAAATCTGATGTGTTCCATTCGCATGACTTTCTCTACATCTCTGCAACAAATTAGTGTTAAAAAGCTTATTCTTCTATTTACTTCATGCTAATCGAGAAAAAATTAGCAGAAATGGTCTTCTTGTTCGCTTCCTTGTTAAGTATTTGGGAAATAAGGGCGTACCATAGGCTAAAGCAATAATCAGATGTTTTAAAAGCTGATTGCTATGTGATTGAAGTTCCTTTGTTTGTAAGTTTTGTCTATCTATTACAGTTTACCATTATGCAAAATTCCATAAAATCCATCCAGAAAAAAATGTCTTCAAAGGCTATTCTCAGAAAATTCAAGTTTTACATTTTATTTTTCAGGTAAATATCTTTGGTATAGAATATTTTAATCCAAATCGTTAGAGCCATTTTTGAGAAATTCAAAATTTTCGAAAAAATGTTCATGTAAAGGATAGTTGAGGGTGGGGAGATTTTCTTCAAAATCTTTGGGTCGCATCCTTGGAAGATCTCAACTTGACTTTTCATTTATGAGCAATGCATCACGCACGCACACATACTCTCTCTCTTCTATAACTTCTTTTTATTCAGGGGGCCTCAAAACATATATTTCTGGTGAAATCTTGATATAAAATTTTTGGGTGCTATTTAATCCTTCTCTATAAAGTATGTATGTAATACACGTAGAAAAAGTAAAAATATCCAGATATTATCACAGAAATTAACTATGAAATGGCTGAGAAACCAAAAGAAGTGAAAGTGAATGTCCTGCATAAATGTTTAGGCAGATTCTTGCGGCCAAACACAAAAGATGAAATTTGGTACAGTACAGAGCATGTCTTGGGACAGCTAGATCCACTATTTCCTGTGAATAATAGGGGACTATACTCTTTCAGCAACTTTGTTTAACTTCTTATGATTCAAGACCAAATTATTCATCATAACTTTCATATATCTAGTACAGAGATCAGAAATGTTATGTCAGTTACCATTTTGTGTTATATCAGTTATCATCCCTATGTTTTGTAATGATTTTCTTTTTCACAAATACTGTATATTTTATGCTACAAATATATTTAATAAGATTAAAAATTAGTACTTTAATGGCTATTACAACTTCAGAGAATTTGCATGTTTTATTCAACATCAGCTTATTTGCTGTCTTTTTGTTGTTTCATGAGTTACCCAAATATATGTGCTTTGTTTTCCTAAGAAAATTGCACATATTTTGCTTCTTTCTACTATCAGTTAATTCAGCATTTTTTTCTTTATGGAACTATCGAGTTGAATATTGGGTAAGTTTTATTGTATTCCCAGAGTAGAAGAGAACTTATTGGAAAATGTTTCCAGATGTTACGTCAGTTACCATGGAATTGTCCTCTAGCATTTACTCAGGAGATTTTATTAACTCTTGAAAAACACTCCCAGCATTTTGAAAAGTGGTCACATCAACTTTTGATGAAACTTTTTCTTAGCACTTTTCACAAAATCACTATGAATGATATTTACTTGGCAATGCTTAATATTATTCCAAAAATGCTTTGCTTTGGAATAGGTGTTCTTTTACCAGTCACTAAATCTTTTAACATATTTCATACCTTTAGTTCCCGGGGCTTGTCAGCTAATAATGATTACCTTTTATAAAACCTCTGTGAAGTGGCAATCACATCATCAGTTGCACTTTGCTTTAAATGTCTGCGGTTGGAAGAAAATATTGATGTTTTTCTTTATGCTGTATTTGGTGAGCAAGGACTAACATTCTGGTAACATCTGACTATTTTTTTGTTTGTCAAGTTTCTAGAGTCTTCACAGACAGCTTTTCCCAATGATTGTTGGCAATGATAGGGTTCAAGTTCATTTGGTACTGAAACTTATCTTATTGGTTACAACCTGGTAGATATACTTTTCAATAGCACATGTCCTTAGGCATTTTAACCCTAAATGTTTATGCCATTGGTTCACTTCAACTTTCCATTAATTATTAGCCAAGGAACATAATTTAATATGGTAGTTCAGATTATATGATACATTAGAAAAACCACTCCATGTCTTCCATTTTGCTGACCTGCTTATCACTGTCATTAAAGAAGTGAATTGTATTGCTGAGAATATTGCCCTCTTATGCTTTAACACTGCCATCAACCGTAAAACTTCTAGAGATTTGTGTAAATTCCCCCTCTCCCCCCCAAAAATGTAAAGAATGATGGTGAAACTTTATTGCATCAGAAATGCACTTTAATTTGAGAATGTATGGCTCAATTTACTACCCTTCCGCATAGGATGTTCCTTGAGCCTTAGTACCATTTCTGTTAATGCAATTTGTAATCATTGACTATTTTAATGAAATAATAAGTAAAAATCTGAAAACTGGTTAAGCTTTCTGCTGTGTACATAAGGTGATATTGGACTGTTAAAACCAAGCCTCTCTTTAGCAGTGCTTACCAGTACAATGAATGTTTTAGTAGTAGTTTAAAAGTCAGGAAAATACAGGTAAATATAACAATTATTACTGTGCAAAATGGAAGAGAGAATTTAGAATTGAACATGTTGATTGTTAGCAGTGTGTTGATATTGAAATGTTAAAACCATGTCTCTCTTTAGCTATGCCTAACAGTATTATGAATGTTTTAATAATAGTTTAAAAACCAAGAAGATACAGGCAAATGTAACAATTGTAATTGTGCAAAATAGAAGAGAGAACTTAGAATTGAACATGTTGCTAACAATCAAGTCTTTTATCTCTCTCTCTCTCTCTCTCTCTCTCTCTCTCTCTCTCTCTCTCTCTCTCTCTCTCTCTCCATGACATAGCTTTGAACAAAAGGAAAGAAGGATTATTACTTCAAAATTATTTCCCTTTTATTTAACATATGTTGTTAAGTGTGATTGCTTTGAAACATTGCTCTCCTGTGAGGACTAGCAGGGGAAAAAAATAGGTGGAATTATCCATACTACATTCCACATTGCACAGAAATATCTTAATTGGTATTTATTCATAAAGAAGGTTTTATCTGTTAATTCTATAGCCTTTCAGGAACCACACAATAAAAGCTTTCCAATATAAGAGTTCTTTTAAAAATATTGTTATATACTGTGTTGCATATATAGCCACATTTATCCTATGTGTTTTTCATATAAACAGTTTTGAAAATAAAACATTGCTATGTAGGTTTAAGGTTAATAGATGTTCATTTTCTTTTGTTACAGGAATGTTGTGATGAAAGGACAACTCAAGTTCTCCAACCCTGAACTTAAAGTTTAAGAATGAGTAATCTTCATACATCACATTTAGGAATCATTACAGACATATTAGGCAACAAATTACATATCATACTTGGTTGTGAACAGTAGCTATTTACATAATCTGGTGATCTTCCTAGTGTACATTTTATGTAAATACACACACACACACACACACATACACACACAAACACCACTCACACAAGGTGTTAATGCATACACAGCCAAATAAACACATTAGTTGTGCATACAAACTGTTGCTGCCACTTTATAGATAAACACATTAAGTACATTTTGAAAACACTAGCTTTTCATAATGCAGTGTGACATTAATTAACAGTAGAGCAAAACAGAAGAAACACTATAATTTCATACATACACAACACCTACCCAGAAGGATATACAGCAAGTGCTGATTCAAATACTTATTGCCATGCATAGAACTATAGTTCGTATCCACACCTGCAAGGTGGTGATTCTTACTTCATTGGTGTGGGTGTTAGTGATTGTTGGGATACTAACTATGTATCCAGTTAATTTAGATTGTCCTCATAAGCCAGGTGAAGAAAATTCATATGAGCGGACCACACAGCCTTATCAAGCTGTAAATGGACCTGTTCAGAATGCATTGGACCGTAACAATGGCAAAAGCAGTTTTAAAAGTGGAGTGAATAACAACATTCAAAGAGTGCAGCATGAACCAAGCCCAAGTCACAAAGGAAAATATCACTTAAAGGATCTTCAGCATTGGAAACATGCACCAATGGTGCTACCACAGCCTGGGCTACCAGGTGAGCAGGGAAAAGCTGTCCGCATTCCTCCAGATCAAGAAGGTCTCATGAAGGAGAAGTTCAAGTTAAATCAGTTTAATCTACTTGCAAGTGATATGATCTCATATAACCGCTCTCTTACTGATGTAAGACTATCAGGGTAAGTGTTAATGAATGCATAAATATTTGATAGCTTTTTGTATCAAATAAATGTTGCTAACTTTTACTATTAGATGTACTGTCTAAATGGTTTATTTTCATTTAGATGGCTGGTTAGTATTTTAATACATAGTTTTAGCTATTTATTCACCTTCAGTGCCAAGAATTCTCGTACACATTAGGTCCATTGGAAATCATTTTAGATATAACTTAAATTAAGAATACTTGGAAAGAATGGTTATAAAATGTGTCTGGCTAGTACCATATCAAATCAACCAATAAAAATCATGTTTTGACCTCACCATCTCCAATTTTCACGAAACTTTGAATACGTTGATGCTGGAATGGTAATCATCTTCATAATACTTCAAATTGTAATAAAATGTCAACAATTACAAAAAACTTGCATGTGGACCAGTCTTTTTTAAGACTCACACAGCTCCGACTCTAATTGTCCTAGAGAATCATTTTTATTTTAAAGCTTATGCATTACTGTTTAATTTATTTAGGCAACACAACATGTTTTGTGGTAAAAGAGAAAAAAGAATTTCAAAACAGAAAAGTGTTCTTAGTTGAAAAATCTGATAATATGCTTTGGAAAAAAAATACGAACTAGTTATCCATGTTTAAGTACTTATGTGATGAAAACGTCTTAAGTGACTCATAAATGGGATAATAATTCATTTAAATTGCAAAGATAAAGAAAACAAACTGTGGGTTATTTCTCCATAAATAGCTTGAATATGTTTGCAGGTGGCAAACTAATAATGTGTGAAGAAGAATTTATATATTTTACGTCTTGAATGCAGCATACATTAGTATATAATGGTTCATAGAACATTTTGTAACAGACATGTTGGAACTAATAGGATGTCTCAGTGAGCATATTCCAGCTTATCTAGCTTGGTTTACTCCCAGTCCCTGTCTCATTTATACTGTGAATGGTTCACAATGTAACTTACTGTAATGTAATGGCATTTGAAAAGTAGTGTCTTTTTTACAATCTAAGCCTTATATTGTGTAAAATATTTGTATGTTATAAAAACAAGATATTTTTGCAATTTAACCTTTGTACAGTAGAGAAGTCATTGACCAACGTATTGTTGTGGTCCGAACACAAAATAAAATTGCTACTATGTTACAGAACACTTAAGAAATATTGCTGATTGGATGGATGGACAGACAAACAGATGTCTTCTGTGTCCTTAAACATAGAGTCTAAAGTTAACATATCTTGCTTTTGCAAAAGTTGGACATCTGTATAATGTGTGCAAACAGACGTCATCCCCTCCTCCTCTCTACCACCTTCTATATCATGGATTTTGTAAAAATTCCATGTATGTAGGCACTTACAAAGGTGGTTGGCACATGTGTAAAAGCCAACATCTTGGTTGCATTTGCAAACAAGTAAGGGATAAAATAGCCTCTATATTTGGGGCTAAATCTTTCAGTTGCCGCCTAGCTTGTAGTCCATGTGTGCTTTTACCACTTCACCAAATGTGTCCTTCTGCTATAGCCAAGCAGACCTGTTGAAGAGAAATCCAAGAGAGTTCTGGTCCCACAAAAGGGATGTGATTATCAGGTTGTTTGATGTTTCATTCCCCTTAATGCCAGTGTGCCCTGGTACCTGGTGTGAACAGGTCTCAATCACAAAGTTAAGGTATCTGCCAAAGCCACACTAACTTTATTCTTACTGCTGTAAGTCCTTGTATTGTAGCTTGGTTATCAGAGCCCTGTGTCCAGTGAGAAAGTGTAACATAAAATTGCATACAGACCAGTATAGCAAATACTTCTTTCCAGAAGATTGAGCATATTCACCAAGAGAGGACAACATAGTACAAGGTTCTAAAACCCCATACCAACACCAGAGTCCATTAGGAAGCCATCTGTAAGCCATACATGCCCCCTGCCTCTCTTTCAGTAGATGCTGACACCTTGAGTCCAATCTTCCCTGTCAGGTACGACTACTTTAAATCTACTATCAACATTAAAACAAAGCTTCCTAAGGTCTCCAAACATCTTGAAAACAGAGTGAAACTCCTGACCCTTGAGACGATCAGTGAATGACTCCCATGCAGATGTAGATATGGCTAGCAATCTAACCTCCAGATACATAACACTGCCACTGTTGACAGAATTTGCATATGTAAGTGAAAGGGACAATGACATAAAAGCAACTCCTGAGCACAGAGGATAGTTATAATACTGATAGTGATGGTGACATGCATTGCAATACTAAGAAACTACATATATTGGACTGTCCAGTAAAATTGGTCCTGGCATCTTTTCAAATGGCCAACCCATCTTGTGAAATAGGATCTGAAGCTTTCCTGGTGACAAACATATTCTAGATGTTCTCAGGCTTCAAGCCAGGTGTAGTGATGAAGAGTCATAGACATTTCAGAATGATGGGAAAGATGCATGCTCCCGAAATGTTGATGACTTTTCACCTCTACACCTGGCTTGAAGCCCGAGAATGTCTAGAATAAACCCATCTTGTGTTACATATATACATATATGCACACACACACACACACACACACAGGGGCCGCGCCGTGGCCGAGTGGTTAGACCACTAGCCTCTCACCTAGACGGCCGGGGTTCGATCCCAAGCGACTGCATGTGAGATTTGTGGTGGACAAAGCGGCGCTGGGGCGGGTTTTCTCCGGGTACTCCGGTTTCCCCCGCCATCGCATTCCACCGGTGCTCCATCATCATTCATGTATCATCAGTGTCACCGCCTGCGATGCCATTAGTAGTTAAAGCGGGCGTTAAACACTAGCAAAAAAAAAAAAAAAAAACACACACACACACACACACACACATTTCTACTTTATTTCCTATTTATATTTTCATAAATTGTTCCTTTGTTCTTTTAACACTACATTTCCATTTTTTATTTTTTCTTGATATTGTCTATCTACTTGTACAGAATGTACACATTATGCTTGGTCCAAGAAAGCTGGTAGAGCACATGGCAAACATGGGCACACTGGTGCCATAATTTCCTGGGCATTCTACTCATAAATTGCCATTAATCTATGGTATGCAGACAACCATCATTTTATTTCATGAACCTGCTACAGTAGTTGCTCAAAGTTGCTTCACATATTCTTGACATCTTTTGATAACATTTACTTTCACACACAAAAGGAAGGTACGGAAAGTAAAAGCTCAGTAGCCAAATGGGCTGTAGATTTTGAAACGCCTACTTCTTGTGCTACACAGCGTAAAGATTTGTTGGGAAAACACTCAAGTGATGCCCCATTTCATCAAGCTTTTCTTCTTTTAGAACTCTGCAGTTAGAGCTGCAAATTTTAGAGTTCAATGATCCCATTTCTTTAAATCTGTTGACAAGATTGCAATAGGATTATAACTTAGAAAAGGATGCTGAGAGGGGCCGTTATCATTGCTGCTTGATGGACTACTTCCCCCACTTTTGCCTCTCCCTCCCTGCTTCTTCCTCTGTGTTACCCGCTAGCCAGTTGTCCTTCATCAGTCATCGTCACTGTAGGGGAAATGTACTCACTGTTTCTGTGTGCATGCTTAGTAAAGAAAGAACATACATAGTGGGGAGCACTTCCCCCTACATATTCTGATTGTGCAGAACAATACTCTTCACTCTGTTGTTCATCTATAACTATACCTATTTGGAGGCTGAATGCCAGGGAATATGTTTACAAATTGTCTACACACCTGTTGGCAGGAATCTGTCTTGACAAAAGTATCAACATATTCACTACTATATAGTACATTTTTCAATTATCTTAATAACTCTTAAATTTAATGCACACATAGCACATATACTTTAAACAAATTTCATAAGAAGTATGCAAGCAAACACTTCACACGATACAAATCTACGACTGGTAACACAGAGCCTGCACAAACACATGTTTTATTGCCTACATCTTGGCTTATATTAAGCATTGACTGGACACATAAATCAGCCAGCTTAAACTGCAGGTACTCAGAGATTGAAATTTTTCCCACTGGCCTTAGCAAGCATGCATGACTTAAAAAATGTTATAGGATTTTTTTCATAACTTTAATTTATTATCAGTTTTCCTATTCATTCTTAACCTTACACTTTCCCTCTGTAAATTTGTTTCTCTGCATTCAAATACTGCAATTTACATTTTCTTTTTTCCCCCACTACAGATATTAATTTCAACTACTGATATGGATACATCTTAATTCTAAGTCAATACACTAGGTTATGTAAAAACCTGTTATTCATTGAATTTATAAATAACTGGGACCACATAGACTGAATATAATGGTTATTCACCACGTAAATAGCCATTTCATGAACATTTTAACCTCTCTTGGTAGGCGTGGGGATTTTCTCCCACTGGGAGACCTGATCTGGGGTGCACTCAGCCTCCTGAAGTTCCTGGGGGCCAATTGAGAAGCTACTTGAAAGAAAAGTACTGGCTCCAGATTGTGTAGACTGCATTAACCAGCCAGAATGGACGTGATGCGCTAACCATGTCCCATCCTGCAGTGCTGTACCCCATCCATGATGCCTGTAATGGGCAGAGATGGGGGATGCAGTGGTGAGGTGTTAAGCCTTGGCCCAACTTTTGGCTATTGTGCCACAGAGTTTTTAACCTCTATACTCCTACCTTAGCCATGCTATTACCCATCTTTCTTCCTTTTTGGTACCTCAGTGTACTTGTCTTTTCCACCTAGAATATTCGTTATGCCTTAGTTGATTGAACAGTATTTGTATTTTACAAAAACCTTTATTATATTTGTTTCTCTTGTTCTCCAAGTATTCCTGAAGTCATTATTTTCTAAGCTATTTCTTAAATTGCTTATCTAATCCATGTTTTGTTGACTTGTTTCTCTGTAACTTAACATTAACATCATTGTAGTCTCATTCAGGATTCCATACTAATATTTCAAAGTTCTTTTCATAAACAATGACTCCTTTCAGTTTGAGTCCTTCATTAGTTGGTATTGCTAATCCCAAGACCTACATGCGAAACATCTTGTGCACTAAATCTGCAACTTCCCACCCATTACCAAGTACCAAAATTTCAATATATAAAATTATAGCCTCAAACACTGAGTTGCTTACACCTTGCAACCATTTCACCTCCATCTCTGACAACCCTTCACAGCTATCATTGCTGTTTCCCTTTCCGATGATCACTTTTGTTTCTCACATTTTCTTTCTTGCATCTGTTTCAATTCCCAAGTAAGTGCAGTCATGCACAGCTTTATATTAATTACTTTCTTCCTTTCTTTTCTCAAGTTTACTCAATTTACCTCCTTTCTTAAATACTACAATTTGTAGTTTTGCTCTGTTTGCATTTAATTCCCAATTTGAATAGCATTTATCTATTTCTTCTAATGGAACTTTGAACCATGTCCAATAATATAACCCACTACCAAATCATCTGTGAAAAGCAAACCAGGGACCTGCACATTATTCATTGTAGGCAGAGGTTACTGCTGTTTTTTACATTTTGTAGTACATTAGTAAATTAAATAAAATTTAATTTAACTTGCATTCTTGTATTTCCAGCTATTACCCCTTCATCATATTTTATACAAAGCATTGTCTTTATATGAATCTTTTAAGATACACACTGTTTGATTGCTTATCCTCTTTTTTTTTAAAAAGAGTTTTTACCTCAACATTCGGCTTTATCTCAATTAATATCATGTGTAATTGTCCTCCTTTATTCTTTAGATGTTTATCCAATAACATTCAATAACAAATCAATGTCAGCAGTTCTTCTTGCTTCGTAAGGCTCATTTAAAATGTTGAAAATATATTCTACCTTTCCTACCATATAGTGGCTAAAATTCCTGTGTAAATTTTTGCTACATCTGATGAAGTCTTACCCAGATAATTTGTAGCTTTGTCCATGGCCCCTTTTCATTTATATACATATTAGGATTAAAAAGATTCTGGATTTTTTTTGCTGAAATCGGTAATGTGTTGTTTATTTCTGTAACAAGTGCTGGCAGCATTCATGGTATTGCTTTATTATTGTTATTGCCTGGTAACTGGCTGTTGAGATTGTGCAATAGTTCATCGTATTACAGAATGTGGAATACAGAATAATTTGCAAATTAAAATTTTGTGTTTAGCTACACAAATTTCCTGTGGAGACATAAAGAGTGCTTTAGGATGCTTATGGTGAAGCAGCAGTGAAATAAGTTGGGTTTATACATGGCATAAACCATTATCTGACAGTTTGCAAGCACTGAAGTCAGTTGAATGGCATACCGGCATGTTGTTACAGTAGCTCAATGGTTAGAGCAACCACGTGGAAAGCAGGAGAACCATGTTCAAACCCCGGCTGTGGCATTGAATGTTTCAACTGATTCCAATAATAACTGAAGTATCTGCAAATTTGATGAGAGTACTGAGACTGGTTCCAGAAATGGCTTCCACATGCTTAATGCATTATGGGAAGTATGTCAGTGTGGCAGAGCTCTGTTTTGAAGGAAATGGTATAACTGAAGGTACAGTAACTTATTTGTGGAACATTTTGATCCTAGTAGAAAATTGGTTATGCGATTGCTTTTCTCTACCTGTTTTGAGAAAAGCAATCTATACCACTTGGTGCCATTTCCTTTTCATTGAGTTAAAGAAAGATGTTAATACTTTAACTTAGTTCGTATCTTGTAGCATTCTTTAAGAAATATTCTTGATATACCTCCTTTTGCGGGTGCTTTTTGTTAATTTATTTTATAATTTTTTATTTGATTCATTACCTCTTCCACTTAGTGAGACAGCACCACTCTTGTAATATCCACATATTCTGTTTTGAAAAAGGTTGAGTTTATTGATTGCACTCCCAACCTCAGTACCATGCCATAGTAGAGCCATGTGTAACTGAGCATCTGATAACTACGATATAAAGTGGAGCTTCTTTGGCCTTTAGCCCTTTTTCATGCCAATAACTTTCTGTATGTTTAGTATGCTTACCTCACTTCAGCCTGTGAAGGCTAACTCTCAAATGTTCAGCAGAAGTAGAAAAACTTGGCTTTCTCCTAAAGAAGCAAGGCTCACACATAGCATTTAACCTGTTAACATAATGAGTTCAGCTTCCTCAGATAACCAATAAACATTTCTTATGGCACCACTTTGCCACAATAGATAATGAGCCTTGAATAAGTCTAGTATTGGTAAAGTTCCTGACTACTACTGTCATGAACACAACCTTGTGTGAACATTCCACCAACATTGAACCTATTAATAATTATCTACGAAAAGACGCCAAATAGTTGGAGGTAATACTCCTCCTCCTCTTCATGCCTGTCACCTATGATCACTTTCAGCTCTACATTGAGGACAATCACAGCATGATAACCCTCAAGAGTGGCAATTATCCAATCCAATCCATAAACTTTGTCATCTTCATAGTCTAGGGGTAACATGCTAGCCTCTAGTTACCAAGGTCATGGGTTCAAATCTGGCAGAGGGCAAAGAATTTTTTTTTATCTAAAAAATTTGTAGCATGGATACCTTCAGAAGGGTCCCATGGCCCCATGCTTAGATTTATTACGCATAAATGAACCTCAAGCCTGATAAATAGCCTTCTGAGCGAAATGAAGTGGCCTTTCATGCCCAATATAGAATGGAATGTTGAGAACCGCAGCAGTTAAAGAGCATCCATGAATAAAACTCAGTTTAATTCAGTTTTCCTTAAACATTTCACTTGCTTCTATTCTCTTTAAACTTTTTCTGACACAGCCATTAGAAGTGCAATTAATGTGCCTTCAATTTCTGAGAAAATAATCCTAGCATGCTGCCTTGGATTCCCAGTGCCTTCTCCAGTCTTAACAACAGCTGTTCTAGGGCTATCACAGCAGCCATGTTGATTGTTGTGCAGAGACTTATTGATTAGCACATAATCTCTGGTACAGTGGCTGTCCCAGAAGTACCCGACCTGACACATGTATAGCGGTTGTTGTTTCAAACAGCAACAATGGTAAAAAGTACCAACCTTAGAAAGCTTAAGTTTGAAGTTTGATGATTTTACATTGTTTAGCATTTGTTTGACAGCCATCATTAGTGAATGCTCTCAGCGAATTTGTAAACATGGATAAAACTGGTCTTTGTTATGTGATACAATACTTTCATTTGAAAGGTCTTAGTCCAATTAATATTAAAGCTGAGCCAGATTCTACTTTGGGGGAGTCTGCTCCTTCGTTTATAACAGCAAAATATTGGGTGGCAGAGTTTAATACCAGCCGTATGAGCTGCCAAGACAAACATCACAGTGGTAGACCAAATGAGGTTACCAGTCCAGAAATTGTAAAGAAAATATACAAAATGGTATTGGATGACCGTCTTCTGAAAGTGCATGAGCTAACAGACATTGCAGGCATTTCCAAAAGTTCTGTGCACCACATACTGACTGAAAATTTGGACATGAGAAGTTGTGTGCAAGGTGGGTGCCACGTTTGCTCACATAAGAACAAAAACAGTGTCGTGAGGATGTTTCAGTCAAGTGTTTGGCAACGTTTTGCTGCAATAAAGCTGAGTTTTTGCATCGACTCATAAAAATGGATGAAACTTGGGTCCATCATTTCACACCTGAGACGAAGGAACAATCAAAAGGGGAGAATTGGCTCCAAAAAAGGCAAAGACAGTTCCATCTGCAGGCAAGGTTATAGAGTCAGTTTTCTTGGACACACGCAGGATAATTTTCATTGAGGAAAGGTAAGCAATGGCAAATATTATATAAACTTGTTACAGCATTTGAGTGCGTCAAGACAATGCACCAGTTCACACATCCATTATCGCCTTGTCCAAAATCAATGAGTTAAAGTTTGAATTGCTTCTTCATGCACCCTATTCACCAAATTTAGCCCCCTCTGATTATTTTCTGTTTCAAAACTTGAAATGGCTTGGTGGTAGAAGATTTGCCAACAATAAAGAGGTGGAGTCTGCAGTTGAGGGCTATTTTGCAGACCTCGATAGTTCTCACTTTAAGCAGGGTTTTGAAGCTATTGAACATAGCTAGGAAAAGTGTATTGAGCTGAAAGGAGACTATATAGAGAAATAAAGATATTTTCCCCAACATTTTTGTGCTTTTTTTGTTAGGTTGGTCACGTATGGGACAACCCATATACCTCTCCACTAGCTTTTCTAGTGTCTTCCAAAGGAAGCAGGTAAGACATATATGGTGTGCAAGTTTCCTGATTTGGTGTAAAATCTCTTACCAGGTTTTGGTATAAACTCTATCTTGTCTACTCTCCAATGGGAATACTCACCTGCAATGGCATAGTAGTAAAAGCAGGCATTAAACACTATATAAAAAATCTGATGTGTTCCATTCACATGACTTTCTCTATATCTCTGTAAATTATTATTGTTAATAAGCTTATCTTTTATTTATTTCATGCTAATCGAGAAAAATTAGCAGAAATAGTCTTATTTCTTGCTTTATTGTAAGTAGAAGCGAAATAAGGGAGTATCATAGGTTAAAGTGAAAGCCAAAAGCTGGTTGCTATGTGACTGATGTTCCTTTGTTTGTATGGACAGGAGTTAACAAATTCCTGTATGAGAAAACTAAGTTTTTCAAAGCTGAAACCAAGAAAAAGGAATATCTCAAAAACGATCAACTCCACGAAAAAAATGTATATGACATAAATTGTGTGTTTTAACGTGCTCTACATTTTTTGTGGGTTAAATTTTTGTCCATCTCTTATGGTTTAGTAGTTATGAAAAATTCATCCAGAATAGTCTTCAGAGGCTATTCCCAGAAAATTCAAAATATACATTTTATTTGTCAGGTAAATAACTTTAATATATGATATTTTAATCAAAATCGTTAGAGCCATTTTTTAGAAAATCAAAATTTTCGAAAAAAGTTCCATGTAAAGGGTAGTTTGGGGTGAGGGTATTTTTATCAAAATCTTTGTGTCGCATCCCTGGAAGATACTAAACTTAAATACTAATTTTGGTATTTTACCAACTTTTCGTTTTTGAGTTATCATGTTCACAGACACACTGACACGGACCTTTTTCTGAAAATACTTTTTTTTTTTTATACAGGGGACCCTAAAACATATATTTCCGGTGAAATCTTGGTATAAAATTTTTTGGTGGAGTGCAATACATTCTCTATACACTATGTACATAGTGCGTATAGAGAAAGTAAAAATGGGAATAGTCATGCCCCTAAAGCTAGGCAGACTCTTTAAATCCTGGTTAGAATTGGAACAAGAACTCGTAGTCCTCCCAAAGCAGGGCCAGACAAATCCCAAATGTTGCTGGATTATCATGTATGGCAAAAAATAAAACACCCAATTGACACTGTTGACTGATAATTGTGGATGATTCAGCCAACCGGTTTTACTCAGTTGGCCAACATAGAGTTTGCCTGTACAATTGTCGCCTGTGGCTCTAGAAAGCAGGTACTAAGGAGGCATCTCAAAAGTTTCCCTCTCATCTGCAGTAACTCTGCCAATAGGAACCTACAGAGATACCAGCCAGATCGAAAATGTTAAAATCAGACTTCAACAATCTGTACAGTCGAGCTGCACCAGATTCTTCCTCTGTGAAACCAGAAAAGCTCCTCCATGAAATAATGGACATCTTTCTTACTTCCTTCTTTATAAATACTCCAAGCTGCTACATAGTTGTCCCAGCTTAATTAATCTCTTTGGGTCGTAAACCATTTATGCATCTTGTGAGTGTCTTTCCACTCACCCTTCTCTCAATCAGCAGAGGTCAGTTATACAGGGTGTTAGAGGCGTAGATACAAATCTTTTGATAAATGATTTTGGTGTGTTGTTTTTTCTCTGCATCTAGCAGTTTTCCCACAAATCAAATCACATAATTTACTATGTGATGTATTTTGCATGGTTTACATTAGAGCCAGTCAAGTCAGCTTTCAATCTCACCCATTTCTCGCTGTCTATAAGTGAACCTCTTGCTGCTAGTAGACAGAGCTGAACACAAAGCTGGTATGGTAGAGCTTGACCAATGAGCACACAAGATTCTCAGTTACTTGCAAGACTCATAAGTCTCATAATAGTAAGACTGTGGTGTAATGCTTAATCAGATTTGTAAGTTATATTATTTCATTTGTTTCAGTTATTTAAGATTTAAATGGCCTTCCAGGATAAGCATGATATTTAAATAACTCATGCTAGGAAAAGGGTCAAAAACAAAATGTGGTATCACAGAATCTGCAGATATGTGTGCGTGGTCTCCACTTTTATTACAAATAAGTGTGTATATATTTTATTACTCCTGAGACATTTATGTTGCAAGAAGTAATTCTATTTTCGGTTGAGTATAAGTAAAGTTATATACATAGCACACAAATGATAGGTATGTCATTAACAATTAATATCACTGATTCAAACCATTCACTGTGAACCCTTTGGGATATATGTAGCTAAATGATAGGTCACCTTGTGTTATTACTAGGACCCAGATTTTTGATGTTGTATAAATGCAGTTTTAGCTTTTTTATCATCTACTAGTCTCTCTATGTTTTTAAACAATTTTTCTAGCTTTTTTAGGCTTTTAAACAATGTTCTTTTTTATATATAAATAAGGGTTTTAAATAATTTTCCTACATATTTAAGGAGGTTACAACAAATGCCTTTTATAACATACTACAGATAAAAATATGAAAACTATTTTAGCTCATGGAAGAGTGCTATTAATATTTAATGTAATTTAAGGCAATTTATTACACAGTATACTTGTGCTAAAACATTTTATTTAAAAAATTCAGCATATATTTTTAACATTTAGCACTCACATAAAACAAACTTGCTGTACACAACCAGCTGTTATTTTTAATATGTTCTTATAGGCAGAAAAAGATCTTTCAACATCGTAAGATGTCATTGGCACATACTTCATACATGCAATTTCTATACCAAGATAAAACTTGTGATAAACTCTTTCTCTGGCTAACCCCACATGTACACTCAAAATAAAACTATAAATATTGTTTAAAAAAATTGTAATTCATATGAATTGAAGAAAAAATTAATAAATTTTCTACTGAGTTTAGTGAGTTTTAGGTCTTAATGCCCCATTTAGCATTTTTAGGTTGAATAAGATTCACACATTAGCACCCAAATAGCTTGAAATACAAAAGTACTTCAAAACATTCTAACTTACTTGCAAGGGGGAAAATAGGTTAAAACCTAAAAATTCGGGCCGTAATTATTACGTAACCAGTTTATACTATGGATCATTCAACCTACTTCACCCTCACTCGTGAGCACTAGTTCTCGGTACACAAGATTCTCATTGCCACACTGTCAAGAATGGCGTGGCTTATGAGTAGTTAGCAAGAGTGGCACAGGTTTTGACTGCCTCTAGTGTGCAGCTAAACTAACAATACCTATCATTAAGATTTTGCTTCCATGTTTTCACAGTTCAATACATGACCTGCTGGTTTAGGTAGTATGGGGTCATTGGCCTTACAAAAACATTCAAACTCAGTTCCAATATAACATTTGTTATGAGGTCCACCCTCTCAAGGTTATGCGTTCTGTCTGTGGGAAAACAACATTTATGTCTTATGCATGCAATGCCTACTTAGAGGTACTAACTAACTTGAAAACATACTACTCTTAATAAGTAAAATTATGTTTGCAAATGAGGTAAATATTCATGTAATTTTCTTCAGCACACTGTTGTTAATTATCAATACAAATATCTGCACTTATAGCCTTAACAGCTGGTATTTGTGGAACCTGGCTAGTAAGTGTGAGGTATGTTTTACCCAACTCCAGGTCCTCCACATTTTTCATGTTGTGCAGAAGTGCTACTCTCAGCTATGTTCATGTATGTCTATTTGGCCCTATATAGATGCGTGTATGGTCCTTGAAGATCCCTCCAACTCAAACACAAGGGGCCAATGGTAAAATGTGGCATAAGACATGGCCTTGGCTTTAACACCTTCAGTTGTTAAAATGAGGTTGCCCGCCAGATCACAAGACATGGTTTCTGTATGTGTCCTAAAGATGGAGCAGTGGCAAAGGTTGGTCTGAGACATGGTCTCAGAGACATAGGAACGCTTTACAGCAAAAGAATGTAATGTTCGCAGATGCTTTAACTCATTTCTTTTTACTTCGGTCTATTTCACGGACATTTTAAATATCTGAAATTTCATTAGAGTGAGCTAATCTCATTAGCTTCACATATCATGAGTCTAATTTGTTATTTTTGTCAATCAACTACAACAAAGTGGTATATAAATAATCTCATTTCCTATCGGTTAACACTATTATGACTTTAATTGCTTATTATATGTAACAAAGGAATTCAGACTGATAATTATGTGCTGAGAGTAACATTTACCAAACTGTTTTAAGGTATTAAGTTCTCAAGTTGTGAATAATTGTTTTCTTTATGTTCCAGTCTAAAAGAGCTTTATTTTAAGCATATTTTAAACATTAGATTTAAGCAGAGAGCTAACCTCATTTTCATGATAATTTATTATTTATGTCAGGCAACAACTGTAATTAAGATTATTTATATATGCTGGCTACACCACTTGGCATTACTTCAATACGTGATCTGGCTTTGGTAGGTACTTTTGTTATTCTGCCATTAGAGCCACTTTGTGGTTATTTACTGGTCTGTTATAAACGTCTGTGGCCCTAAGCTACAAAACTTAGCTGAGGGATGTTTTTAATAAGCAGAGGAGTATGGCTGCAACTGCAGAACAACGAGAGGGCATAGCTGAGGTTTATGAAGCTAAAACCCCAATGATCCCAAGGAAAAGTCAAAACCTCGGCAATCTGGCGCATTTTACATTTGAATAAGATGTTTTCAACACTTTCAAATGTGGATCACCTGTGGAAGTTTCACCCATTACTTAAATATTTGTTAATGGTAGAGTGTGTGTGTGTGTGTGTTTCTCTCTCTCTCTCTCTCTCTCTCTCTCTCTCTCTCTCTCTCTCTCTCTCTCTCCATCGTACGTTTTTACCCAGTTAAATATCAATCTTATTTCATAGGTACCTGTTAATGATATGATCAATAATTGTGTTATACGTAACACAATGTATGCACTAAGGGAACTGAGACTGATAATTAAGTGCTGAGAGAAGCATTTGGTTAGCTCTGGGTTTATTAATTAACTCTTGAGTTGGATACAATAATTCATCTGTTATTGAGAAAGGAAAGAAATATTAAAATATAATACTTATTTGGTGACATACATTGCATGTATGCATACAGACAGGCAGGTGGACGGACAACAGATATACATTGCAATCTATAGATCATGTCAAGAATTACATTTATTCATACTTATTCATACATTTATTTACAAATAATAACTCAGACAATGAATTTTTAGAGGTATCAGTTTTGCATAATTTACAATTATATGTCTGTTTCCAAAAACCTACTCGTACACACACATTCTTAGAATATTTATGTTTTATTATATTTACAATGTTACATTATTACCAGTATTTCTTGATTGAATAAAATCATCCTCTGTATAGAAGGTGTGAGTAATAAAGTATATTTAATTCTGATCTAAACTTGTTTTTGTTCATTTGCAATTGAATTGGTTGGAGCTGAAAGGCATTAAGTTAGATTTTCCAACTTTTCAGGAGAAGGAAAAAACATTGTACCCAGAAAATCAAGTAAATTGATTCATTGCTAATCTATAGAATAACTCCCTAGGCTGTGTACGTCTTGATAGAGACACCAATTTAATACCTTATTAACATTTGAAAAACTATTTTTGAGAAATTGACTTAATGCTTTTCAGCTCTTTGGCAGCTTTTTGCACTTCATAAACACATTAGATATTTAAATTTTGTATATCATTCTTGTTTTATTTGTCTGTAACGCCCCCTTATTCAATATAAAGATTGTTAGCAAAATACAATTTTAATAGGCTATGTGTAGTAAATTACAAAACATGAAGTTTACTTATGGTAGCTGAAACTACAAGCTCTCCCCTTCAGTTTGTATTGGTTTGCCATGTCCAATAAGTTTATGGGTACCTTGTCCTTATATGCTTTTTCCGAAGGCATAGTGGGTTTGTTGATACTGACGGTTTACCTAGAAAAAAAAGTATTTTATTGGAGAGTTAATGTAGAAAGATACTTTGACTTCTCCAATCTTGTTGCTGTAATATCAAAATTGCTTGATTTCCTCAAGAGTTTTTCACTTTCTCTGAATACAACATTTTTTTCATAGAAGGACGGCCACCATTTATCAAAATTTATAATCTTGGCAAATTCCACCATATGAACTTCCAGTTTCTTTCTGCAATTGACTATAATTGCAACATATTCTTTAGGGGTATACACTCTGTCAACATGATAATTTTCTTTTTGAACACTCCAAAATTTTTATCACACGGTAAGTATGAATGACCACGTTCAGGAAAATTATGGGTAATTAAGTGAAATTTACCTGTTGCAGTCAATCCCATACACATTCTCACCACAGTATGATTTATTTTGTCCCTGACATCTGTTTGAAAATAAAATAAGATGTTTCACTGAGTCTGAAATGTAATGTTTAAAATAGTGATAGAGAAAAGAGCACACCTCATTAGTACCTTTGTTTCCATCACCCTCATGATAAAGCTCCACTACAGAGCTGTCTGTTTTTAAATTGTGAATATTGAACACATTTACCCACAATTGAAGCATATAAAAAATGTCTTGCATTGGAATTTTGCATGAATTCAAAGGCTATGGTAGGGGTATCTTCATTTTGAAGACAATGGGTAATATTAATAAACAAAGAATTTTCTTTTTGCTCCAATTCTGTAGAGATTGCTCATGTTTATATCAATGAAGTTTTTTCCTTCTGTGAGTAACATTCCTTTCCAACAGATGTTGCTCTGCAACCTTGAGTTGGCAGCAGTTTTCTCCATTTCTGTATCCAGTTCTCCTCTGTGGGAGAAGTTGCTCTCAAATATTGAAGTTATATCAGAAGTTGACTCCTGCTGGATGGAGCAAAAATGTTTTAAGTAGGATGGCTGAGTACATGATGGTTGTCTGTCACTTAAAAGTGTATAAGCCCTGCCAAGATGCCTCATTAGGTAACTACAAGCAACTTTACCGTTTTGAAAAGGAAAATGTGAGATGATTAGTGGAGCTTTTCTTTGAAGATGGCAACAAAACAAGAAGAAAAGATGAGGATTTTTCTTGATTTATATAGGAGATCCTGGATTTCAAACTGGTGTGGCTGAAGATGTTAGTGTGAGTCAGAGTACAGTGTCTCATACAATTTACAGTGTTATGAATGTCATATTAGGAAAAATCACATATTTGGATAAGGTTCCCTGAAATTAATTCTGAACTTGAAGGTGCAAAAACTGAATGGCAAGAGTGATGCATGTTCCTTGGTACAATAGGGGCTGTTGATCGCTCTCATGTTGTATACATGGAGACAATTATATTAATCGAAAAGGGGTTTCAAGTATTAATGTAGAGACTACATGTGATTCTAAAGAAATGTTTACCAGTGTTGATGCTACTTGGCCTGGATCAGTACACAATTCACATATATGGGCAAATTCAGATATCTGTAGGTTTATGAGTGGAAATCGTGCAAATGCCCTAATTCTTGATGTTGGTGACACAATTGCTCCGTGGCTCATGACACCCTATTGCAATGCACTTACTCCACAGCAGATATCTTACAACAAGGGCTTGAGTAAGGAACACATCATAATAGAAAGGTGCTTTGGTTAGGTGAAACTACGTTTTCCTATTCTCCAAAGCAAAATAAGATAAGCAACAGAAAAAATTCTGTCCATTATTGTCTGCTGTTTTGTCCTGCATAATGTGATTAAACACCTCAATGGCGATGATTTCCAATTTGAAGTAAACAATAATCAGGAAGAAGAAGGTGTAGGTGTTGTTGGACGTATGAGTATCAGAGAAAGAGGGCAGAGAAGAAGAGAGAAGATAGCTGAGGTTATACATGTCTTCCAAAATTGAGTAATGCAGGATTTGTATATTTATTGTGCATTTTAGCTCTAAAATTATTTTGATCTTTGTCTGTAGTAATAACATCAAAAGCTATATTATTTTTGTTGGTGAATATTACCACATTGGGTTTTCAAACAACTTCTTTGTAAGAAATCACTTTTTTGTTTAAAAAATAGTAGTGCAACTTTTTTTTTCCAGAATTACTCTTAAAGTTTGCATATAGTGAAATACCGTGTACCTTTTAATTAAAAGTTGCTTAAGACCATATTAATGTGGCAATAACATCCATACTCCCCATGTAAAGAGGTTCCAAGTTTGAATCTCGGTAACAGTGGGTTGCATGTATCAGTCTTTTATCCTCATAAGGAAAATGTCGGCCAATTCTAAGTCGTAGTTGTCTCTGGGCTCATTTCACCCATTTCATTAATTTTTCACCGCCTTAAAACCAGTGCAGCTAAAAGAGGCAAACTAAAAAAAATGCATTTGTACTACTGTTCACAATTATGAATGCTACTGTTTAATAACAAAATATGTTGCTATTTTTGTTACAACGTTAAATTAGTATAACTTGAAAGTCAGCAGTGCATTTTAAAGAGAAATTGAATAACAGCTTTCACTTCTATTTCTAAACAGTGGAATGAGGTACATTTAGTGTAAAAATATTCATTAATTAAGGTGCTCATAAAATGTAGTCAACTAATCACAGGAAACAGCTATTTAAATACATACTTTCATGGTGAAAATTTGGTGAATGAATTACTAAAATTATTAAAGAATGTTTATTTACTACTGACCCGTTTATTGACATTGGAAAAAATTAATTTCTACATTTCAACATTGTATATAGTATTGAAATAGCCTCCAAAAGTACTATTAAGAATTATAAAATATTTTAGTAACATTTCTTAATATACGATGTAATGATAAGCTTTCTGATGTTCACTGACTTGAAGTTAATTTTAAAACATACGTTTATATGTAATAATTCACTTTTATTTCTGAAACTATAGAGTGGTCTGAATTGCATTACACTGCTCAAATAACACTAAACGATGTATTATTTATCTGTTCACTTAACAGGTTTATGATCTTTAAAAACATTTTCCACAAAATTGTAATGGAAAATACTCAGGCCCTATAGCACTTACATTATCGTTTTGTTGCATCTCTCTCAGTAATTTTTTCTGTTTAAGTATGAGTACATTTCTGTGTCTCAGCAAGACATCTCTTTGCAATTCATATAGGGACATGTGTATTGGTCCAGTTTCGTTTGGGTTTGTTGTTTTCTTAGCACGCCTTGGACCTTTCACTGGAGCAGATGCAGTAGCACAGATCAGGCATGGGAGTGAATCTCGGTGTGGAGATGAATGGATGGGTATATCCTGTAATTCAGGTGTGATGTTGGAATCCATATCTGCCTGCTGATGGTGATCTGCTATTGGTAGTGGTGACACACATGAAATATTACAAACAATAACAAATAATCAATATGTAAAATGATTAGAATGTTAATGTACTTGATTTCTCAAAATCTATTAAGGGGGCCAACCTTGAAAATTTCAATGTCAGTCACTTTCATTTTTTATCCTATTCAGCTATTGTTGTGTGTAACTAATACAGAAATTTTGAGATGAGTGCATCAAGTATTTTTTGAGAAAAATATTTTGTTTCTTTGTAACTACACAACCTAAAAAGCTGCTTGCAGTTCAGTTTTAAAATGTTTGTAAAAAAACTTGATATTTACAATCCAGGAATATCACTTTAAAAAAATTAATCGTATGAGTTTCAAATTGAATAAATATTACTGCAGAAAATTATGTTAAATTAGAATATTATATACTATGGTGGTAAATAAAGTATTCTTCATTTCTCAAAAATTATTAAGGAGACCAACCTGTGAAAATTTCAAGTTCAGCGTTTCTTAAACAATTATGTTTATTTGTATTTTTTTTTTTCTTTATTTTTGCACCACATACTGCGATTGCTTTGTATACCTAGTTATGAAATTTTCAGATAAATTCATCAAGCAATTTTCAGAAAAAAACTTGTTTCTTTTTAACTACTCCACAAAAGACCTCCTTGCAGTTCAGTTTTCAAAATTTTGTATCTTACCTTCAAATTTACATTCCAGGAACATCACCTTAAAAGATTATCAGATGAACTTCAAATTAAACAAATATTACTGCAAAAAATGGTATAATATATTCATAAATACATTATTCATTAATTTGGTGGATTAGTTAATATTGTTAATAGGAATACTTAATTAATTTTAGTTACTTAGAAAATTAATCAGGTACATTTTGTTTATTATGACAGTAATGTTCTCAATGCACAAATAAAACTCATTGACTGAAATGTGCGCTGCAAGGAACATTTTGAACATTTATATGAGTTGAAAACACGCCCTTTAATAGTCAGTTTCTTTCCCATCATGTCCCATACGTATTCAATAGGAGAGAGGTCAGGGGAGCTTGCTGCCTAGGGCAGTTGTTCCACACCATGAAGAGCACGTTGCTGTCAGCAGCTTTATGGGGATGTGCGTTATCCTGTTGAAACGACACATTGCCTTCCTGTTGAAGAAATGGCAGTACCACACCTGCTGGTTATAGCCGTCACTGATTTCAAATTGCTGAACAAACACCAAAGGCAAGCAAGGGTTGTAACTAATGGCACCCCACATCATGATGCCAGGAGTTGGGCCTTTGTGCCATGAGCAAATGCACTCTGGACGATAATGCCCACGAGCTCTACATCATACACATCACTCGCCTACAGGCAGAACCTACTCTCATCACTGAAGACCACAGAGCACCATTCAATTGTCCAATCAGCCCTTTCTCAACACCAGAGGAGATGTGCCTGGTGGTGTGCTGGTGTAAGAGGTAGATTGGCCAGAAGCACAGGTGATTTGAGTCCTGCTGCAAGAAGGTGGTTTCCAATAGTTCGTGCTGACATTCCAGGTGCTTCATGTGCCCAGATCGCTTCCCTGGATGCTGTTCGGGCACCCACCAATGCCCATACAATCCATCAATCCAGAACAATGTAGTTATCCAGAACCTGGTCTATGATTGTGAGAATGTTCCACAGACCATTGCTGATAGCACAGACATCCCACCAATACATTGAGCCCAACATGTGCAGCAATCTGTCGAAAGGTCTATCCAGCTTCACATAGGCCAACAATTCAACCTCGTTCAAATGGCTGTAGTTGTGCGACAGGAGTACGTTCACATTGTCATAGGCCATGGTTATGGCCTAGAGTGTCTTTTGACACCACCATTCAACTGTTATGATGCCATAGTGACTGTCTGCAGAGGCGACACAGAGGTCATAGATACATGTCTGTGTAGTGTCATCTGTTGTCCGCTGACCACTACACATCAACAACCAAAACTATAAACCTGCATCATGCTCAAACTATGCCCATTTTTCGATAAATGCAGCCTTTAGCAGGGTTGCATTTATTTTTTCCGTGACTGTAGTTGGATTTGTATCCCCTTACATGAGGTCAAACAGTGCTTTTCTGTTGCCTGTCCTCTTCATATCTGCTTTTTTGCTTCAGCCTGCTTTTCATATTGAAAATTGTCTTAGTCATTTGTGATTCAGTTATTTCAGAACCAAATTTTACCGCATACATTTTCATTATTTCTTTTAAATCCATTGTTTTTTTTTTTTTTTTTTGTTTTTTCCTCATTTCCAGCAAGTAAGATTTTCCTAAGACCATGGGATGTTCTTTCAGGATTTCGACGCAACCCACTTGAGATTCAACCTTGCGTTCTTCTTCGGAACTGCTTATTGTAATGAATAAAGCTTAAATGTTTGTATTCTCATTGCATGGTCACCAACTGTAATTGGTGGTTTGTTTATGCAGCTGGAAGTTGGCGATAGGAAAAACAGTTGCTTGTTTATGCAGCTGGGAGTTGGTGATAGGAAAAGTGGAGTAAATTCCTAGCACTATGGAAAATATGCTCTGTACATGCAAATAGTTTTTATTGATAAGAAAAAGAGAATTTGCTCATGCAAAATAGGTTACTCCATTTTGCTCCTGAGAATTTTCTCTTGAGAGATTGCTTAGTTTTATGGATATCATCCAGTGGGTCCTTATCTCCTTCAGGCTATTATAAAAACTTACGGCTCCTTCTGATGCAAACTTTCAAATCTGCCTTAGCAGTAACTTTTGAACTTTCACAAAGATGAGGACTCTTTAGTTTTGCATTAAGTTCCTCACAAAGAGGACAAACATGTATTTGTAATCATAATTTTCATGAAAGTACTGTCTATACAAATCATATTTAACATGTTAAAAAAAAAAAAAAAATACATATAACATAAATTGTGTGTTTTAAAGACATCCACATTTTTTGTGTATTAAGTTTTTGTACATCTCTTATGGTTTGCCAATAATACAAAAGTTATCCAGAATGAAGAGGTCTTCAGAGGCTATTCTCAGAAAATCCAAGCTATATATTTCGTTTGTCATAAAAATGTTTTAAACATATGATATTTTAATCAAAATCGTCAGAGCCAATTTTGAGAAAATCAAAATTTAAAAAAAAAAAAAGTAGTTTGGGGTTGGGGGATTTTCTTAAAAACCTTTGTGTTACATCCTTGGAAGATACCAAACTTAAATACCAAGTTTGGTATTGAATGGTCTTTTTATTTTAGAGCTGAGGTGCCCACCCATGCATACACACAGGACATTTTTCTAAAAATGTTTTTTTTTATTCAGGGGGGCTCAAAACATGTTTTTCTGGTAAAATCTCAATACAATACCTTCTCTATACACTATGTACACAGTATGTGTAGAGAAAGTAATAAGTTTACCAAGAAAACTCACTGATAAATGACAATGTTAATCTCTTGTAATTCATGTAATCATGACAAATTTAGGTCCAAGAATATGTGCTACATAATATGCAAAGGATAAAATTACTTAACTATAATATTAACTTAAACATAAATGTATTTTATGATAGGAGTTTAGATGTATGTACATAAGTGGCTCCATATCAATAAGTGCCACTGTTTGTAAAGCTATTTGATTCAATATTTGTTGCAGCATTAATTACTGCAACAGCTTTCCATGAATCAAGCAGGCATGTGGATGTGTGAATGGTGCAGTAGCGAACCATACACTAGAAGAACAAAATCAGTAAACAATTATTATGCAAGAGTATCAAAACATATCTGCATGTGTTAGACACCTATTAAAGGAATGTCTAGACTAGGCATGAACCAAATTTGTAGAATATAAAGCCTACACAATTTGCAACTCTGTGTTTAGTTTCCAGAACTTCAATTAGCAGTTTAAACTGTTTTGCATACTGCATCTCTAATAGTACATAACCGTGCTTGCAACTAGAGAAAATTTCATATGTGGTTCACTAACAAGATCACAATTGCCATGAATCCCCACCATTCATTTAATGTAAAACTGTGAGCGCCCTAGACTACATGCAGCAATCAGTTACAATAATAGTTCTCATTTCTAATGATCTGTTTAATGTTAATACTCATTAGTCATAATAAACCATACAGTCTTTCTTACGTGTGTATGTACATTACATTCTGGAAGAAAAATATGACCAGCTATAACAACTTCTAGGTCCTGGATAAGATTTAAAGTAACAAAAAATGGGCATTCTTTATACCACAGAACTTCAAAATGAATTTAAATTACTAGAGAGAATATTCTGAATTAGTAATTCTAATTAGTGTCATCTTCAGAAATATTACATTAGACAATTTTAATCTCTGATCATTGCAATTCCAGCATAATTACTGTACTTACAAAAACTCAGTGCCAGAACAAACAGATTAGTAATTAAATTACCATTCTGTATAATATTCATGTAACTTAATTAATTGGGCCTTTGATTAATTTTACTCAATTCACCCCTCATCAACCAAACCAATTAGCAAGAGCACTAGTTGACATAATGTATGTTTACCTATTAATTTGATTTGTACGTAGGTAATGGTAAAATCCAATAAAATGGAAGAAACAATAGTGAAATTCTGAATCAAATAGCAATAAAAACTATCCAGTTGATTGGCATAGACCAGAAAGTACTCCAAAAGTGACCGAAAATAAAACTAAATAAGTTATGCCAAAATATACCAAGTTAGTTATATACCAAGTTTATTCATATTCATACTGACCTACTGAGGAATCTAAATAAGCACAAGCAATTCCTAAATATATTTGTAATCAATTGAATGGACAACATTTGAGTATTATGTTACATAAGCCATAACCATTTTGTTTGGTTTATCCTGGAAGTGATGGGAATTATAGACTATTTCTGCTATTTGTATGTGGTACATTATACAAGATGTTATTTGCAGCTTCTTAGCATGATGCAAGTTGAGAGTGTGTGTCTTTAGGCATTAGAGGTTTGACAACAGATGTGTGCTGTATAATGAGTCCCCAAGCATTGCTCACCGTGGGATCAAGAACAACAAAATAATAGTAATGGATTCTATGTTTGGTCAGAACATACTTAAATAAAACTTGATCTGATATTCAGCATTTTCCCTTTCAGTTTGCATTTTCAAAATTAAAAATCTAATACATACAAATGTGAATGAAAATAACATACATTGACGGTTTGCTTGGGTAAATTCACAAGATATAGCTGTTACATATTTTTTAAAGATGCAATTTTGGAAATGCCATGCTCTGAACACACACATACCTTCATAGAAAAGAACACAACTGGATTAATTTTCCTTCATGCATTACAAATAACAGTACACAATTTACCTGCTCCAAGTACAGTTTCACCATGAAAATGGAGACAATATAATAACTAAGGAATAGCTCTTAAAAATAACTGAGCAAGGAAATTACTGAAGAGGTGGTTTGGAATCTGGATAAGAAAGGTCGATGTCAACTACACCATAGACATATTCTTGCATAGAAACTTTAAAAACTCTTAAATTCAATATGTTTTGCTTCTTGTTTTTGTTTTAAAAAATAATATTTTGTTACACATACCCATATTGAAACTGCAAGGCTAAAAAGATCATCTTATATTAAAAATGGTAAATTTGATTGATATTCTCCTTTATAATCCAGGAAGGTCCTTTTGCACATTTTTCTTCTGAAACAAATAATTATTATAATAATAATAACAATAATAATAATAATAAGTTATGTATTTAAGACTCATTTTGTTTATACAAAGAAAATCTAAAACTATAATGCTCTAGTGTGTTTAGTCATTTCAGTTATATCTTTGGAAAGCATCTAATGGAACAGATAAAATATCAAATGCTTAAACAACAATTGCTTTTAACATGCAGTTTTCTCTATATAAAAATTACATTGCTTTAAAAAAGTAGTGATTAACTGGTTGCCATTAATGAATCACAAATAGTTGCTTAATTCATAACAATAGAATTGCAGTAAACAAGATATATGTCAAACCATTTTCTGGATCAAATTTTGAAGATAACATGAATGTCCTGTACATGCAACATTCATAGGCTGAAAACTTGATAAAGAACAAAATCACAAGAAAAGCCAAATTATATGACGTGCATGTTTCACTACTGTAAAGTATGATTACAATGTAATTGCAATGCTTGTTTTACTACAAGAATTTGCAGATTTTATTCCATATCTTATGTAATAATAAAAGGAATATTATTAGAGAATTCATATTCTAACAAACTTTTCACAATTTAATAATAAAAAGTATAGTGTGTTAATAAAAATACGGAACTGTAGATTATGTATGCAAAATTATGATTGGAATAAATAATATTTTATTATGAATACTAAAAATATTGGTAATGTTGTTTCTGTCCATTGTTATGTAACTTTACCTTAAAACAATGTTGATGTCCCTCTCTGGCATCACTAAGTTCTCAGTCATATAAACATTGTGGTACTCTCTTGGCTAATTTTAGCTAATGGTGGCATAACTGCAATTTGTTCACAAATGTAAGAACTTGATTCTCCTAATCATATCCTAATAATTAAAATATCCTCAAACACCCAACACGACTAAGGCAAAAGATGGTCATTTTGTAGAATATACCAATTTTATAGTATTAGCTCTATCCTAAAATTACCTATAGGTCTATAAACAAGTTATTTCTAGAATCGTGTCATAATGTGTTACTACAAAGCTTTAAGAATTGCTTTTGGACTTTAAGGTTCAATAAAACACTTGATTTATACCGAAACACATCACAAACACTGAATTTTCAAATACCTTACATTGTCTGATGGACTGATAAAATGCTTTTCCTTTGGTTTGCCGTATTTATACTAATATCTTCATTTGATTTCGTTGTTACCACAGGTTAGGTATGGTTTTACATAATTCTTTATCACTTAAACAGTAATTTGAATCATAGCTTACCAATTTTGGCGCATAATATTGATGAATTTGCCTTCCGCCATTCATAACCACAACTTGTTTGTTTACATTAATCCTCACTGCATATTGAAACTCCACTTTTTTTTTTTTTTTTTTTTTTTTTTTTTTTTTCTCCCTCCCTTTCTCTCCGGTGTTGCCAAATGTAAAACAGAGATGTGGCCTGTTCGCTGGACAATTTCTGTCTCCGATCATGTCCTGAAACCCATGAGCCCAAGCCATGTCTTACGCCATGTTTTAGCAATTGGCCCAAGATGTGACTAAGGTCTGACAAGGAAAATCCCAAAGATAGCCTCTAATTCTCCCAGGATACTAAAGGAATCTAGTCTTATACTGTTGTCATTGCAGAAAGTTAGTGTGTGGCTTGAAGTCATGATCTCAAAATCCACTATACTAGTGTACCCAACTAGGACCTTCTGGAATTAGCATTGATGCTCCCCAAATGCTTGATTTGCATTGATGTTGCACCCCACTACTAGGTGAGTTCCGTGTTTATACATTGATTCAGATGATTCCTATACTCCTGCATAGGAGATGTGATTTGAGAGTCATATGGAAAATATTATGTGACCTCTCATCTTTTAAGGGCTGCTATCAGGTCTCTAGTAAGAAACTGTGGTATAGATTACACTTTGGTTCTCTTAACCAGTTGGCACTTGAGGCCTCACAGTAGTGCTGTGCAATGAGTAGCCTGATCCTCTCAAGTCCCATGATAGAGCCTTGGTAGAGTTAAAACTCCTATCAATGCAACACATATATCACCCCTGCTAATACTATGGGTTAGTGATTCATTATATTGTACTATGCTGTTGGATAGCCTGAAGGAAAGTTAATGGCACTTATTTCAGGCCTCCCTAATAGCCTGTTCTTCTTTTGGTTCCCTTTCATCCAGTCAGTATGAACATGATCTCAAAGAATATCTTCTGAGCTGACGTCAGTCGATAAGCTGCTCTGGAGTCCTTTGAAACCACAAGTTGGACACCCCTCCTCTCTTCAAGGTCATAGCATTTGCGTCCATGGGTATTAATACTCTGATTCTGGTACTGCAGTATACTGAAGATTGTCACATTTTCTACTGCAAATTCTGGAATCCAAGCGAACATCCTCTTGAAGCTAAGGGGACCATCCAAACCTACCACAGTGAGCTTGTGATCCTCCCAAGGATCTATATTAGTCACCTGACTAGTCAACCAGGTCCTCAAATTTTCATCCCAGGCCACAATGGCAGCCTCTTCAGTTGAGTTAGCAATCTAAATACTGTGGAATTAGGCCTGCCCCCATAGGTAGCTCTTCACCAATCAGCCTATTGGCAGCTCAAATCTTTTTTTCAAACCCATTGCCTCCTGATCAAGTACTGCTAGTCCAAGCTCTGTGTGGCTGGAAGGAATGCAAACAATGATAGACCACCACTGCTCAGTGCAATGTGTAACAGTAGTATTCTGCTAACTAAGCAACAGTTCCCCATGCTTAACTGTTTCCCTGCACCCTTTAAACATAGAGTTTTGGAATCTAGCAGTAGTTGTCCAGGATAGCCTTCATTAATGATAGCCAGCCTAAGCACAGCCTTCACAGTCTTGGTGTAGCTCTTTCTCTCCTTAGCAGTGCCTACTTCACCCACTGCTGTTCAGGGGTAAACCCAGACAAGAGCCTCTCCCTGGCTGGTTGAGGCAAGGTAAACTGCAGAAATTCTCACATCTGGGGTCCACTATTGAGCCACAACAAGCCTAAGCCATCTTTCTTCTCTTAGCACCACTGAGAATCCCTCCTCAGTGTGCCCTCCTAAATGTGAAGATGTCTGCACTGCTGGTTCCCCTTAAGGAACTCCAGCATTTTGTTCTTTCTGTTTTATCTTGGAGTTTCCAGGGGAGCTCTCTGTTTTTGGAACAGTAGATTTCTCAATCTTATTCCATGATAAGATAGGGAAATCACTTGGTCTACCTAGGCAGAGCCCCACACACCTAAGATAAGACTAGATGCTCCAGGAAGTTGTGCTGTCCCCTGCAAGCTTCGTTAACAAATCCTCACCCCATGTACCATGCACCTCATTGGCACAGATTAAGGCTCTCATCATAAATAGCACTTGTGATTAAAGAGCTGCTATAGTCTCTTATTAGATTATTCAGAAACAGACCTATGAATAGGTCCCCAGCTGTGTGTCATCTATAATGCATCTAGGATCCCTCTCAAGGTTGACTGAAAGAAACCCTCAACCCAGAAATTTAATTAATTGATTGATTGTGAGCTTTAAATGAAGATGTACACCTTGTAGAAAACAGGAATGGAGAAAACTTTTTCTCAGCACATTCCCTTGCTTGACCAAGGTTCTGATCAAGCTGCTGCTGTTGATGATTATGATTGTCAATAGAGATGAGGTACTCAGTCATGTGTGAACTAACACAAAATATGTAGCTGCTGACACCACACATGAGTGCTGGCAACTTAGCAGAAAATGGAGATAAGTGAAAGTGATTCAATGAAAATCAATGCTGCCAACATGGAAAATCCATAAAAGGGAGAAAAATAGATCAATTCAAAAGTTGTAAATGGCAGGAATGCTATACATTGCCGATATTGGATAAATAATGTGACTTGCAAAAAATTACATAAATGGGAGGGGATGTAACAAAGGATTTTACTGTATCATCTACCCATTGTACTGCAAAATCTTGGATGTTCCCTTCAAATGTGGAAATCAACTGTATCATTTGAGCAGTGATTGTGTGTGTTTTCTGGGAAATGTCTTGTAACCAAACTTATCACATAATATTCAGGGATCAGCAGTTAAATTAATTTGTTCTGCTGAGCCAATTCTTAAAAGTAATCAATCATACTGGTTCTGGATCATTGTTCAGATCTGCCATTGATCAGCTCTAATCACACATCATTTTGCTGGGCTGTTACCCAATACTTTGCTGTGAGTGCTCATTTGAATGTGCTATAATCAACATCCTTGCGTAGTATTAATCTTAATCAGTAATGGGCATGCACCCTTAGTCCTTCTTAATTATAATTACCTTAATTGAATTGGGATTTGCTTCACATTGAAATGCTTATCTAATTATCTGAGAAAGTGTCTGGGATTATCATCCTACTCTTAGTGAAAAATAGGTGAATTTAATTCTATAACTAAATACAAGCATTGTTGTGCATCCATTAAAACCTGGAGTAGTTTTATTAACTGGCACATGGTTCTCAGAAGTCATATTCAGAGATAGCCATGTTTCAACATGGGGAGATTGTATGCCAGTCATTTGATATGGACTCCAGTATTGTCTTGGGTGCTTAAGCTAGAATTTTTAAGATTTTTTTTACCTCTAACCTACTTAGGGCTACCCTTATTTCTTGTATTTCCTTATTCATTTTTTCAGATAACTCCTCTACCTTAGCTGTGGTATGCACCTGAGATGCACTTATAGACAAAGTAATAGTTTTGACATTGTTTATTTCCTCTGTGTTCTTACTATGCATATCCATTTCCTCAAGCACATTTTGTAGTTCATTATATGATCCATTCTCTCTTGCTTTTTATTGGTGCTATTCTGAAATGTGCACATCACAAATGCTAGTTGGGCTTCACAACTGTCTCTGTTCTAAATTTCCCAATTCAGTATTAAATTGCTCCCGTAATGTACTCAATTCTTCCCTTGTAACTACAGTTTTGTTTATAATTTCCCCTCTTATGTTTTCTTGCCCATGTGTTCTTCCTTCCTAGCATGCATTTCTGCTTTTATATTCTCCTGCACTTTTTCATTATTCCTTTGAATACTTTCCTGTATCTGTTCATTTTTCTTTTGAATGCTTTCCTTATCTTTTCATTATGTTGTATTAGCAGTTCTATTATAGCTATTAGATTAGTTTCATTTTCTTGGCTTTCCTTTATTCTACTACTGTTACATGCTAGTTTCCCTGCAATTTCACTACTCTCTGTTTCGTGCATCATAACATCATTCTGCCTCAAAGCTTACACAATTTTTTAAACAAGTGCTGCAGCTACCTTGCATTTCTTTTAATTTAACTATTTTACTGCTTCTAAAATACAGTTAATCCACTTACATATAACATTTTATGTATCTTGTAGTTTTGGGTAGCATTTATCTATTTTGTGAAGTGGTCTTATTGTTTCTGTCACAGGTATGTAGCTGTTCCTATGGCTGTGTTGATTACCTCTGTCATTAATATCAGTGTACCATCATACTGTTGGTGGTCTCGACTCCCAGTGCCTTATGGATAGTACACTGGTGCTCCTTTGCTATTATCTATGCTGCATTTCTAGGTGAGCTTCCTCCCTCAGGGATGAAGTTTGGCTTCTCAGGCATCATGGTGTCTTAGATCCTTCTGGCAGCAGTTTTATTGTGTCCCCCAGTGTAGAATGACATGCATGAGGTGGACATCAGCATCTAAACCATTGCCCAGCAGCAGAGTTGGTGGCTCTCTTAGATGCTGGCTGACAGATAAATGTAGATGTTGGGATGACTGACCATTTTATGGGAATGCTCTGTGGGTTTTCTAGTGTGGATTGCTACAAATCTGTGGTATCCAATAAGAAATGATGACAACACTATCCTGTGTTATACTATTTATTTCCATGGCAACATTTATCACTTTTGTCACAACAATGCTCCAAAAATCTTGGTAGTAAGTCCACAATTTATGTAACTGGTGATCATGTACAAAACTTTCATTATAAGTGCCTCCTCCATGATAATCATTAACTGTGCAACCTTTGCCATGCTACTGAAGACACAAACTGCATTGCATCTGACCCATGACGAATATACTAGCCCAGTCTCTGCTCTTTCTGCTGTTCGAACATTTCTGTATCAAATGTTTCTGTGGCACCAGACACATATGTTCCCTTGACAATTTGGCTAAAAACATTTCAAGCTCTCCCTAACTGCAGCTAACAAGTGGGAAGAATCTCTCCAAGATTTTTGTGTTCCACCAGATAGAAAATTTCTGTTACAGCTTGTCAGATAACACATATTGTTAAGAATTTACCTTCAGTGATGGGATAAGCAGGCAAATATCAGGGAAGAAAGACAGTGTGTCAGTCAAAAGCAAAGCAAAAATTAGCAGTTCTTGAACATTTGAACTCTGCAAGATAAAATTTTCCAAACAAAGGTATTTTTTTCAAAATTTGCTCAAATTACATCCAAGGAATTGGATGTCACAGGGGGAAGTGGAACACTGTATTCATGTATGTACTATACACCAAAATGTAAGTTTATAATAGCAGGAACAAATCTCGACAGTTGTTTAGTTGGTAATGATGTGCTGCTGAAAAATTACCAACCTTTCCTTTTCAAGATTGTGTGCAGTTCTTCTTGAATGCAATTTAGGTAGACAAAATGTAATTTATGTTCCAGTATAAGTGAATGTTGCAACTACAGTATACTCTCGATTATCTGGGGTAAAGTGGGGGAGAAGAAGTACAAATAATCGAAAAACCTGTAATTTAAAGCTTTTAAGGTACAACATACGTATCTAATTAGGAAATTGCATCTAAAAGTTTTTTTTCAACTTGTATTCTTTGTTCAAAAGTTTATTCTACTTCTGTGCATAGGTATTGTAGGCCTATTTAGTTCTTAAAATTGCCTGCGATGGTCTGCTTCTGAGAGGTGTTGACAGTTTTTCACACAGCACTTCGAATTTTTTTGCAGCAATAATATCTGCCCCATATAATCTAGAAGAGTATCAACACATTGCATGACTGATAAGGTCACTGTCTTCATCCCCACTTTCACATTCACTGTCCGCTTATTGTGAAGCAGCAGTCTCAATTTTGGCATCACTCATGTAATTAAAGCTGGGTTCACATTCATCGATCTTTAGCCACTCATTCAAGTTTTTTTCATTGACATCTTCAAAGCCATCTAAACCCGTTGCCAGTTTCATTAATTGTGCAGTTACTTCTTCATTACTGAAACTTTGAAAATCACTTTATCTATCTGGAAGAATTTTCCACCATAAACGAACTAGTGTTTGTGGCTTGACATCTTGCCAGACATCAGAAACCCCGTGTTTGGCATCTAGAATTGTCAGCTTCTTCCAGAATGTGACCAAATCATCTTCATCAAGTACCATTCTCAGTAGATCAGCCCAGTAGCATGATTTTACACACCTAGTCTATTGACTGTATAATGAATTGACAGTCACATTGGGTGGTAAAAGGTTATGAGGAGTCCATCATAAGATACGAGAATGCTGTTATTGGGATGTGAAGGAGCATTATCAAGCAATAGAACAGCCTTTTGTGCCAACCCTTTTTCTTCTAGAAGTCACCGAATTTCAGGTACAAAATTTTTGTGAAACCCGTTTTTGAAAATGTCACTATCCATCCATGCTCCTTTTTGGTTGTAATAATGCATAGGGAGATCTTGGCTTCCATATCCTTGAATGCTTGGGTTGTTTTTTTGCTTCACTAGTAGTTTCACTTTGTGGTTCCCAGAAGGATTAGCAGTGCACAAAATTATAATGCGTTATTTAGACGACTTATCTCCAGGAACAAAAGTTTTCCTCTTAAAAGCCCCCCCCCCCCCCAGGGGCCTACTACGGTAGGTACGGGTTTGGCGCACCGAGGGTTCCCGAGCCACTCACCGCCATTTCATCCTTCCCATCACCACCAACTGAGCCACGTTTTATGTTCGTGGGCGCGTGACTTATGTGAGCGCGAGTGTTTTCGCCTCATCTTCCTCTTCTAGGCTGATTTCTTATATATTTAGTTTTAAGGCTTTAGATTTATTAACTCCTGCCTCACCAACAGGGATCTTTATTCTATCTCCGTGGTTCCTGTCCCACGGTTCCAGCGCGGCTTCCAACATGTGTGCTCTTCGGAGGTTTCAAGCGTGAAGGTTGAATGGACCCTTCCTACTGCCCCTATGTGTAAACCTTAGATGCGGGGCCCGTCCATACCGTTATATACACCCACGTAGCCTCCTTGGGGGCACGATCCGTTTTAATCTCCCGACGAACGCGTTTCGTTGGGTTAGAATCACGGACCGGTCGTGTTACCGCTAACAGAAACCGGTATAATCAACCACAAGTCCCCTGAATCCATGTCTGCGTTATAACGCAGCATGGCCTAAAGTGGGAAGTCACAGATGGTTATACCTGTGGTAGGGGCTTAAAGCCGGGTTGTACATGGTGAAGGGCTTACCCGTATGGACCAGCAGTGGTGGCTGGAGGGTAACTCCTTCTGAGGTATTCCTTGAGATCGATCTACTAGGCGGCACAGACCGGAAAGTATTTTTGGTGTCTTTTTCTCTTCCCCTGGATGGCAGGCTGACGCCGACGGTTCCGGAAGGGGGCCGTTTCATTATGATCCCTCCGCACAAAACTTCTATATTTGACCGCTTTCTGATAGTGACCGAAGACCAGTTCAAGAAGCTTTTGAAGGCCCAATAACGGTGGTCCCACACAAATCTTTGAACACCTTTAGGGGCATGGTAACCACCGGTCGCACCGTGCTATTGCAGCTTTACCGTTCGCTTGTCCGCTCCAAACTTGATAACGGGAGCATTGTGTTCTCTTCTGCTCCGGCCTTCGGTTTTACGTCGTTTGGACCCAGTTCACCATCACGGGATTAGGTTAGCGCTGCGTGGCTTTCCGACTAGCCCAGTCGTTAGTTTGTATGCGGAGGCTGCTGAACTCCCGCTATCCCATAGGCGTGACGTTCTTCTGTGCAGCAATGCTATCCGACTCCATGCATTACCAGGTCATCCTACTTCGCAGTTATTCTTTGACGAGTCTCTTGGCCGTCAATATGTGGTTAGTGTGCTGGCCTTGCTTTCCGCAGGGGTTCGTTTTCGTCTGCTTCTTGGGCTCTTGGATATTCGCCTACCGCCTCTTTTGCCACTGAGGCAGTGTTCCTTTCGCCCATGGTTACGCTGCGAAACTCCCTTCCACCTTAGGTTGACATCCATGCAGAAATCAACGACTCCGTCCTCGACCATCCTCGGCCTTTTTAGAGCTGCCAACCGAATTTCAGAACCACTTTTTCATTTACACGGATGGTTCCAAGGATAGCCGTGGTGTGGGATGTGCTTTTGTCGTTCATTCGCGGAGTAATGGATTTCATCTTCTGGGGCAGTGTTCGATTTTTATCGCTGAACTTTTTAGTATCTATCAAGCTCTGCTTTTTATACGGGGACAGGACTTGAGGCAGTTCGTAATCTGTGGCGATGCCCTCAGTGCACTACAGGGCCTTCCTGAGCTGTATCCATACCATCCATTGATACAGCGTATTCAGGATCACCTGCATTCCCTCGCTGACGCTGGCGTCAGTGTGTCATTTGTTTGGGTTCCTGGCCACGTAGGTGTGAGCGGTAACGAACAGGCGGATGCTGCTGCCAAATCTGCCATGTTATTGCCACTGTTTTTAGATCTACGGTTTCTCCAGATGATATGTGTGCGCACCTGCGCCGGGCCATCTTTTTGCGCTGGTTCGAGGAATGGTCTGGGCTGCGTGGTAATAAACTTAGAGAAATCAAGACCCTTTCTGTCCCGTGGGCTACTTCCTCGCGTGCATGTCGCCGCGAAGAAGTGATTTTAGCGTGACTTCGAATTGGGCATTGCGTTTTTAGCCACCAGCACATTTTATGTGGGGAACCCGCGCTCAATGTGCTTCATGTACTGAGTCTTTGACGGTGCGACATCTTTTATCGGAGTGCCGCCTTTTTACTGTGCTGCGTACATTTTTGTTCCTGCTAGGTGGCAACCCTAGTACTTGTGAGGGACTTTTTACTTTTCTTTGCCGCTGCGGGATGTACAGTCAGGTTTAATTTTATCTGGGAGTTTAATATTTTTACCGACTCGTCCTTTCAGTTACTTTTCATGTTCCCTCAGTGGCGCTATCCTCTGTGATATTCCAGTCCCTCGGTTTTGGTCTCACCTTGGTCGCTTTTTATGTTGTCACCATGGTTTTAACTCTTGTGTGGTAGTCCTGTTTTAGTCTTTTTAATTCTTTTCAATTTTAATTTTTAACCTTAGGGCACTAATAACCTTAGTAGTTGTGCGCCCAAAAACCATACTACTACCTCTTAAAAGCAAGGGTTCTAGTTGGTAGACATTTCCAATACAGACCACTTTCGTCTGCAATATAGATTTAGTCTGGTGTGAGATTTACTACTTCTACAAATTTCTGGAACTCTTCGCAGAAGGAATCAGCTGCAGCAACATTAGAACTAATCTCCTTGCACAGTAAATTCGTGAATCTTGTGACGTTTGAATCTGGTTAGCCAACCAGATGAGTCATTAAATTCTCCCTCTAACCCTAGGGCTTCATGGAAAATTTAGCGTTGGGATGGGATTTCCGGTATTTGAGAAAGAAATCCCATGTCTATTATTGCTGGCATATGGGATGGCAAAAATCTTTACTTCATGCTATGCTTAAGCTTGCATTCTGAAATGACCACATATTCATTTGATATTGTGATATTGGTAACTATTGATCACATTTTTGCTCTGTAGTGAGGTTGTATGCATGGTCACATCACAAGATTATGTGGCCAAGTCATGTTGCATTCTTACCGGAAAAGCTGGAAGAGGGAATGGAAGACTTTTATGAAGTTGTGGATGTATGTCTGGTTACCTTGTATAGACATACACTGGTTCTTGAATGCTGACCTTGATCCAGAAATCAGTTAGCGAGCCTGGATCTATCCTCTCTCTGGATTCGGCAAACATAACGCTCATAGTAACTTGAAGCAAGCAGGGACAATCATCTGCCTCAAGCACAGTTGAGTGCAAAGTATTGTCGTTAGTAAGCTTTTATGTGTGTTCAGTTAATCTTTACTTTCTTCACAAAGCATTCTTATTGTGAATGTCTGTTTTCACAAATTTCCTCATTCACTTGTGCAACAAAACCATCAGTGGCAACAGAAGGCCACTTTGAATAAGAAAAATGGAGCATTGAAAAGAGCAAGCATTTAAATTTGATAATAAAGTAAAACATTAAAATCATGCTGAATTATTGTGTAGTTTTATCAATGTTTTATAGCAGTAATAATAATTGATGTTCTTTAATGCAAGGGAAAGTTGCAAGCATGATACTCTATTAGAAATGACAGCTAACTTAACTAATAATATATTATAGGTCATTTTCTATTATCAGAATAAATAACTATGATGTAAAAATATTGTTTTGAATGTTATATTTTACCTTGCATTGAAATTTTAACATGGGATACAAAAAAGTTTAATGATGTGAACTTTTTGTGGTTTATTTTTGTTTGTTTTTTGCAATTCAAATTAACAGTACCATCTCAAGCCTTCAAAATCAGGGGTGGAATGAGTGTCCCATATTGTCATTCTAAAAATCTGGTAGTCTAATAACATGCTACATTACTTTAAAATGTTTGATGAACTCACTTTTATGGAGAGAAAAAAAAAAAAAAAAAAAAAAAAAAAAAGAGTTATACCACAAAATTATATTCAAAAATTACTTTCCTTTGTTTACATCACAGATTTGAAAATGGTGAACTCAAGTAAGTCTTTGCCATCAAAATTTAAGAAAAAATTTGTTGTTACATCAACAAAAATCTTGAATAGAAATAGTGTTTTCTAACATAAAAAGAGCACAGATACACTTTTGTACACATTTTATTTTAAAGTCATATAATTTAGTTAAATAATAACAACCTTTTATAAACCATGGTTCACTCTTCTATAATCACTTGTTTTTAAATTTCTGTAAAATCTTTTGGCACATTAAATTCAAATCCAATAGCTTATTCTTGTTGCAGTTTTCTATTTGTTTTATGGCATCTGCCATCTACCCTAAATACTCTGAGAGAAGATAATCCTCCAGAAATGTGATTGCTTTGCAAAAAATAGATAGTATTGCATTTAAGGAATACAAAAACATTGGTTATTCATTGTTCTCGTTTTTTTTTTTTTAAACATGAATAAGTTTCCAAATATAAGGATGTGTTCTTTTCCCTCCTCAAGCCAAATAGTGCACATTTAAAGACCACCACATTTTAACAATACATTCAACAGATAACAGTAAAGACAACTTCTGCACAACAGTATTATGTAATATTTTCTATAATTTTGTATTCACAAGAAGACCTAACTTCTTCTGAGCTTTTAAATGGTGAGGAAAAGTCTGCATGTACCTTTAGGAACAAGACACTACATCATACTTTAATACTTATATCCATATTTAGCATAATTATGAAGCACATTACAGCAATTAGCATTAATAATATGGGTTGGGATTTACTTCTTAAATGTATAAATACAGGATTGTGTTTTCCAAAGTCTGCTGTATATGCAACTACACTGTTTATGATTGAACTATTTTCTTACAGATTTGATTTTATTTGATTAAAATACCTTCTACAGATTCATTAGAGTCCATTGAGTCCATACAGATTCATTGGAACCGAGGACTTCATTGTATATGCCCTTATATTTTGCTAAATAAATTACAGCAATAGGACATGATTTTTATTTCTCTTATTTGAAATGTATGAACCTATTAAAAATGAAGGATTGTATATTTCACATTACTAAATAGTCTCTTTTTATGATATGGTAGAAGTACATTTTTGCTAAATACTCATCTTCATTGTTTCTATAACTGATTTTTTGCTACAATGGGGAAGTCTTTGAAAATGCGAGAATATAACTTGCTACCACATTTTGTGAGTTGCAAGAATGCTGTTGCTTGACTCCAAAAAATGTCAAAGTTTATCTTGTTCTGCAGTAATTTTTTCTGTGAAAGCATTGAAGAGGGGACTTAATTTCACTTTCCCTGCAGAGATTTTGTGTGAATCTTATGTATTGTAAATACATATTCACTGCCTTTATACCTTCATGTGTAACAGTAAATGAAATGCTACATGCTTTACATTGTAAAACCATCACCATTCTTTGACCATTGTTTATTCCTTTTATTCTCTGACAACTTATCCCAGAAAGAAGACATGACACTTCCACAGATAATCATTCATTATACTGTGGCCAAAACCACATGATATAGTCAGCCAAGCCAAGTGTAGGAGATTAGAGAAAGCAAATCTTTATAGTACAGTCAGCTAAGTACTAGAAGAGGGTTTGACTGGCTATTCTTTGAGAAAGTTCTCTATCTGCATTCTGAAACCTTGCATTAATGTGTCTCCCCTAGCAACAGGGGAATATAATGGATGGCAGAAAACATATGTGACTCAGTTTCAAGATAGTTACAAGTTATGAGCGATTTGTAAGTCAGAGCTGCAAAGCGAGGCTTGTAATATTTTGGGTAATGAATAAAGTTAACCTGTGTTTTTATTTGTCACAACTGGTGCCAGCAGCAAAATTGAATCATGGAGAGGTTGGCAAATTTCTTGCCCAGACTTAATGAAACGAAGGCTGATATGGAAACTTCAAATGAAACCCTTGCTATACAGATGAAAATGGAAATGATAGAAATGAGGGGTCAGTTATGAGTGAAGATAAAACTGGGCAGGTCAGAGAAAGTAGTGAAAAACCTGTACAAATGCATTAACACTTTGAGAAGGCCTTGGTCGAATGTGTTAATGTCCTTAACTGAGTGTCATGGTGGAGCAAGTGATCAAAAGAGTACTCCAGGATCTGAGGGTCGAAGCGCCAGGAATCGATGCAATCATCTATGCATATCAAGCCACCCAAGTATGATGGAACATCCTTATTTAAGTATTCTGCTGACAATTAGCACAATGGCTACCCATAACTGATGTACACCAGAGGAGGGAGTTGCGCAACTGGTAATGAGCTTCCAGGGGCAGATGGCAAAAAATTTAAATGTGATCCTTACATCAGCGGTATATAAGAACATATGAGAGGCTCAAAACTGGTTCCAGAACCATCACATGGCTGCAGTTTACCATGGTCAGCTTAAATCAAGGTTGAAACAGTCAGGAGAGGCATTCCAGGAGTTTGCTGTGGCAAGAGAGCAATTGCTGAACAAGACTTTGTTAAATCTCTTGCCCGGCACATGTCTCAAGAAGCTACTTATTGCTTTGTTGATGGGGTACATGATGCCAAGGCATAACAACACCTGAAACCTGGTGAGTATAAAACTATCTGAATTGCTAACGACTGCATGGAGGATAGAGGCGGCCAAGGTGACAGTTACTATCACTTTGAGACAAGAAGTATCTGCTATGATGGAGATAGATCAACCCAGGAATGGCGAACATTTCAAAGTGTTATGTTTTGGGGGTTTGGCCAGCCTGGACATCTGGTGAAAGACCTTTCAAACCACACTAATGAGTAGGTGGAAAACCAATAATGACCAGAATGGTGATGGGTACATCAACATTGTTACCACCATTCCCTTGATTGGTGCATGCCATCAACAAGAGAACCAATGACAGCCTCAATGTGGATGACTAGGTGTAAGGAAAGCTGTGCCATGTACTGGTGGACACTGGTGCAACCATGACTTAATGTATTTAGTATACTTTGTATTGTAAGTTGTTTAATTTATTTTATTGAGTGAGAGGTAATTAGATTAAATTCTTCAATTGTTGTAACTTTGTTATTAGATTATTTATTAGATTTTGTTGTATTAATGTCTTCTTTGATAGTAAGACCTGAGGTGATCAAAGGCTTGCCATAGAAACAGCCCAACTGACCTTAACAGTAGTTAGCTACCACATCAGGTGACACCTTCTCTGTGAATTAAGAGGTGCTACTGAGGTTGACTCTGGGACAGATCTTATATGTGCATTCGTTCCAAGGGTGGCTGGGAATATGATACTGAAATTGGATGCCCTCAGGAGGCATGTGGTGGTGGTGGTCTGCATTGGCAGAAAAGTCCTATAATTCAGACGAAGACCCTGTCCAGAGGCATGTGGAAATTGCATTAAGGTAGAGAGGAAAGAGCATGCCATAGCTATAAGTATGATTTTGACATTGCTTGTTGATATTTGGAATGCAAATACTTGGAGGGAGCAGTTTGCAGATGCCAACTTGGTGCCCTCCTTAGAGAGCTGAAAAAAGGAAATAGGCCTAGCTGGTGAGGCATTGCACCAAAAAGCACTTGGTTGAGTCACGCTGGGCCCAATGGGACTCATTCAAGATCAGAGAAATGTGTTCGGAGTATGGGATTCATCTGATGGAAAGACTCAGAGGGAGCAGTCAGTCCTTGGAGCACAGTGAGAGAGGTTCTGATGAAGTGAATGCAGGAACTTCAGGAGGATATCTGGGACCCAATCAAGCAATGACAAGCTTTCACAATGATACTAATGGTTGCACTATTGGCAAATGCTGAGAAATGGTGCTGCCTATGTTAAGCATTTGCAGCAAGGCAATTTACAGAGCTTGAGGGCAGTTGGTAACTACCCATTTTTCAAAGTGGATGGTATTTCTAGGTCAAGTGGGTGTTACCATGATGTATTTTCATTTGTTACACGTCAAAACAAATTTGATACAATTCATAGGTTGATTGTTGATTGGCAAATTTGATTCATAGATTAGTTTGGTTTTGGCAGGCATTTCAGTTAGTCATTCAACTGGTTATAGCTAAAATAGAAAAAGTGCAGTATTTTTTGAGGGAAAAGAGATAAAAGTGAAATTGGATGCTGTTTATGGGGACATTTTGCCATCTATGACAATTAGATGTTGGTTCAGTGACTTTAACAGAGTTGAAAATCTATTTTTGATGAGCACTCATGATGCCCAACAGATGTGGTTACCAAGGAAATCATTACTTAAGTCCATGTTGTGATTCTGCTGATTGTTGAATGAAAGTTTATGAAATAACAGAGGCCCTAGGTGTGTTGAGGGGAATGGCAATTCATCATTTAGGACTTGAAAATTTCTCAGCGCTGGTTATTAATGATTTGCATGATAAGTTGGAGATGAAAAAGATCATAAAAATGGAATCTATGAGTATAAAAATATACTAAAAGTATTGTTAATAGAACCAATGTTTTGATTTGTTTGCCCAATGGGGACTGCAATTTCTCACAGTGGATAACAAGCTGGTGCATCTTTCAACTTCAAAGCTGTGTTTGGAGTTATTTAAGTGAAGTTCTAAGGACCTTTTGAATCAAGTTGTCACAGTTGATGAGATCTAGAATCATCATCATACTCCGGAAGCCAAGGAGCAATCAAAACAATGGGTTGCTTCCAATGCATCTACTCCAAAGAAAGCAAAGACAGTCTCCTCAGCCAGAAAAGTGATGACAACAATTTTTTGGGATGCAAAGAATGTCACACTCATTATCTTCTCAGGAAAAGAAA
>CM060900.1:545665345-545668161 GCA_030762935.1 Hymenopus coronatus | reverse complement strand
CCTAACCTAACCTAACCTAACCTAACCTAACCTAACCTAACCTAACCTAACCTAACCTAACCTAACCTAACCTAACCTAACCTAACCTAACCTAACCTAACCTAACCTAACCTAACCTAACCTAACCTAACCTAACCTAACCTAACCTAACCTAACCTAACCTAACCTAACCTAACCTAACCTAACCTAACCTAACCTAACCTAACCTAACCTAACCTAACCTAACCTAACCTAACCTAACCTAACCTAACCTAACCTAACCTAACCTAACCTAACCTAACCTAACCTAACCTAACCTAACCTAACCTAACCTAACCTAACCTAACCTAACCTAACCTAACCTAACCTAACCTAACCTAACCTAACCTAACCTAACCTAACCTAACCTAACCTAACCTAACCTAACCTAACCTAACCTAACCTAACCTAACCTAACCTAACCTAACCTAACCTAACCTAACCTAACCTAACCTAACCTAACCTAACCTAACCTAACCTAACCTAACCTAACCTAACCTAACCTAACCTAACCTAACCTAACCTAACCTAACCTAACCTAACCTAACCTAACCTAACCTAACCTAACCTAACCTAACCTAACCTAACCTAACCTAACCTAACCTAACCTAACCTAACCTAACCTAACCTAACCTAACCTAACCTAACCTAACCTAACCTAACCTAACCTAACCTAACCTAACCTAACCTAACCTAACCTAACCTAACCTAACCTAACCTAACCTACCTAACCTAACCTAACCTAACCTAACCTAACCTAACCTAACCTAACCTAACCTAACCTAACCTAACCTAACCTAACCTAACCTAACCTAACCTAACCTAACCTAACCTAACCTAACCTAACCTAACCTAACCTAACCTAACCTAACCTAACCTAACCTAACCTAACCTAACCTAACCTAACCTAACCTAACCTAACCTAACCTAACCTAACCTAACCTAACCTAACCTAACCTAACCTAACCTAACCTAACCTAACCTAACCTAACCTAACCTAACCTAACCTAACCTAACCTAACCTAACCTAACCTAACCTAACCTAACCTAACCTAACCTAACCTAACCTAACCTAACCTAACCTAACCTAACCTAACCTAACCTAACCTAACCTAACCTAACCTAACCTAACCTAACCTAACCTAACCTAACCTAACCTAACCTAACCTAACCTAACCTAACCTAACCTAACCTAACCTAACCTAACCTAACCTAACCTAACCTAACCTAACCTAACCTAACCTAACCTAACCTAACCTAACCTAACCTAACCTAACCTAACCTAACCTAACCTAACCTAACCTAACCTAACCTAACCTAACCTAACCTAACCTAACCTAACCTAACCTAACCTAACCTAACCTAACCTAACCTAACCTAACCTAACCTAACCTAACCTAACCTAACCTAACCTAACCTAACCTAACCTAACCTAACCTAACCTAACCTAACCTAACCTAACCTAACCTAACCTAACCTAACCTAACCTAACCTAACCTAACCTAACCTAACCTAACCTAACCTAACCTAACCTAACCTAACCTAACCTAACCTAACCTAACCTAACCTAACCTAACCTAACCTAACCTAACCTAACCTAACCTAACCTAACCTAACCTAACCTAACCTAACCTAACCTAACCTAACCTAACCTAACCTAACCTAACCTAACCTAACCTAACCTAACCTAACCTAACCTAACCTAACCTAACCTAACCTAACCTAACCTAACCTAACCTAACCTAACCTAACCTAACCTAACCTAACCTAACCTAACCTAACCTAACCTAACCTAACCTAACCTAACCTAACCTAACCTAACCTAACCTAACCTAACCTAACCTAACCTAACCTAACCTAACCTAACCTAACCTAACCTAACCTAACCTAACCTAACCTAACCTAACCTAACCTAACCTAACCTAACCTAACCTAACCTAACCTAACCTAACCTAACCTAACCTAACCTAACCTAACCTAACCTAACCTAACCTAACCTAACCTAACCTAACCTAACCTAACCTAACCTAACCTAACCTAACCTAACCTAACCTAACCTAACCTAACCTAACCTAACCTAACCTAACCTAACCTAACCTAACCTAACCTAACCTAACCTAACCTAACCTAACCTAACCTAACCTAACCTAACCTAACCTAACCTAACCTAACCTAACCTAACCTAACCTAACCTAACCTAACCTAACCTAACCTAACCTAACCTAACCTAACCTAACCTAACCTAACCTAACCTAACCTAACCTAACCTAACCTAACCTAACCTAACCTAACCTAACCTAACCTAACCTAACCTAACCTAACCTAACCTAACCTAACCTAACCTAACCTAACCTAACCTAACCTAACCTAACCTAACCTAACCTAACCTAACCTAACCTAACCTAACCTAACCTAACCTAACCTAACCTAACCTAACCTAACCTAACCTAACCTAACCTAACCTAACCTAACCTAACCTAACCTAACCTAACCTAACCTAACCTAACCTAACCTAACCTAACCTAACCTAACCTAACCTAACCTAACCTAACCTAACCTAACCTAACCTAACCTAACCTAACCTAACCTAACCTAACCTAACCTAACCTAACCTAACCTAACCTAACCTAACCTAACCTAACCTAACCTAACCTAACCTAACCTAACCTAACCTAACCTAACCTAACCTAACCTAACCTAACCTAACCTAACCTAACCTAACCTAACCTAACCTAACCTAACCTAACCTAACCTAACCTAACCTAACCTAACCTAACCTAACCTAACCTAACCTAACC
>CM060900.1:545630345-545650345 GCA_030762935.1 Hymenopus coronatus | reverse complement strand
TAACCTAACCTAACCTAACCTAACCTAACCTAACCTAACCTAACCTAACCTAACCTAACCTAACCTAACCTAACCTAACCTAACCTAACCTAACCTAACCTAACCTAACCTAACCTAACCTAACCTAACCTAACCTAACCTAACCTAACCTAACCTAACCTAACCTAACCTAACCTAACCTAACCTAACCTAACCTAACCTAACCTAACCTAACCTAACCTAACCTAACCTAACCTAACCTAACCTAACCTAACCTAACCTAACCTAACCTAACCTAACCTAACCTAACCTAACCTAACCTAACCTAACCTAACCTAACCTAACCTAACCTAACCTAACCTAACCTAACCTAACCTAACCTAACCTAACCTAACCTAACCTAACCTAACCTAACCTAACCTAACCTAACCTAACCTAACCTAACCTAACCTAACCTAACCTAACCTAACCTAACCTAACCTAACCTAACCTAACCTAACCTAACCTAACCTAACCTAACCTAACCTAACCTAACCTAACCTAACCTAACCTAACCTAACCTAACCTAACCTAACCTAACCTAACCTAACCTAACCTAACCTAACCTAACCTAACCTAACCTAACCTAACCTAACCTAACCTAACCTAACCTAACCTAACCTAACCTAACCTAACCTAACCTAACCTAACCTAACCTAACCTAACCTAACCTAACCTAACCTAACCTAACCTAACCTAACCTAACCTAACCTAACCTAACCTAACCTAACCTAACCTAACCTAACCTAACCTAACCTAACCTAACCTAACCTAACCTAACCTAACCTAACCTAACCTAACCTAACCTAACCTAACCTAACCTAACCTAACCTAACCTAACCTAACCTAACCTAACCTAACCTAACCTAACCTAACCTAACCTAACCTAACCTAACCTAACCTAACCTAACCTAACCTAACCTAACCTAACCTAACCTAACCTAACCTAACCTAACCTAACCTAACCTAACCTAACCTAACCTAACCTAACCTAACCTAACCTAACCTAACCTAACCTAACCTAACCTAACCTAACCTAACCTAACCTAACCTAACCTAACCTAACCTAACCTAACCTAACCTAACCTAACCTAACCTAACCTAACCTAACCTAACCTAACCTAACCTAACCTAACCTAACCTAACCTAACCTAACCTAACCTAACCTAACCTAACCTAACCTAACCTAACCTAACCTAACCTAACCTAACCTAACCTAACCTAACCTAACCTAACCTAACCTAACCTAACCTAACCTAACCTAACCTAACCTAACCTAACCTAACCTAACCTAACCTAACCTAACCTAACCTAACCTAACCTAACCTAACCTAACCTAACCTAACCTAACCTAACCTAACCTAACCTAACCTAACCTAACCTAACCTAACCTAACCTAACCTAACCTAACCTAACCTAACCTAACCTAACCTAACCTAACCTAACCTAACCTAACCTAACCTAACCTAACCTAACCTAACCTAACCTAACCTAACCTAACCTAACCTAACCTAACCTAACCTAACCTAACCTAACCTAACCTAACCTAACCTAACCTAACCTAACCTAACCTAACCTAACCTAACCTAACCTAACCTAACCTAACCTAACCTAACCTAACCTAACCTAACCTAACCTAACCTAACCTAACCTAACCTAACCTAACCTAACCTAACCTAACCTAACCTAACCTAACCTAACCTAACCTAACCTAACCTAACCTAACCTAACCTAACCTAACCTAACCTAACCTAACCTAACCTAACCTAACCTAACCTAACCTAACCTAACCTAACCTAACCTAACCTAACCTAACCTAACCTAACCTAACCTAACCTAACCTAACCTAACCTAACCTAACCTAACCTAACCTAACCTAACCTAACCTAACCTAACCTAACCTAACCTAACCTAACCTAACCTAACCTAACCTAACCTAACCTAACCTAACCTAACCTAACCTAACCTAACCTAACCTAACCTAACCTAACCTAACCTAACCTAACCTAACCTAACCTAACCTAACCTAACCTAACCTAACCTAACCTAACCTAACCTAACCTAACCTAACCTAACCTAACCTAACCTAACCTAACCTAACCTAACCTAACCTAACCTAACCTAACCTAACCTAACCTAACCTAACCTAACCTAACCTAACCTAACCTAACCTAACCTAACCTAACCTAACCTAACCTAACCTAACCTAACCTAACCTAACCTAACCTAACCTAACCTAACCTAACCTAACCTAACCTAACCTAACCTAACCTAACCTAACCTAACCTAACCTAACCTAACCTAACCTAACCTAACCTAACCTAACCTAACCTAACCTAACCTAACCTAACCTAACCTAACCTAACCTAACCTAACCTAACCTAACCTAACCTAACCTAACCTAACCTAACCTAACCTAACCTAACCTAACCTAACCTAACCTAACCTAACCTAACCTAACCTAACCTAACCTAACCTAACCTAACCTAACCTAACCTAACCTAACCTAACCTAACCTAACCTAACCTAACCTAACCTAACCTAACCTAACCTAACCTAACCTAACCTAACCTAACCTAACCTAACCTAACCTAACCTAACCTAACCTAACCTAACCTAACCTAACCTAACCTAACCTAACCTAACCTAACCTAACCTAACCTAACCTAACCTAACCTAACCTAACCTAACCTAACCTAACCTAACCTAACCTAACCTAACCTAACCTAACCTAACCTAACCTAACCTAACCTAACCTAACCTAACCTAACCTAACCTAACCTAACCTAACCTAACCTAACCTAACCTAACCTAACCTAACCTAACCTAACCTAACCTAACCTAACCTAACCTAACCTAACCTAACCTAACCTAACCTAACCTAACCTAACCTAACCTAACCTAACCTAACCTAACCTAACCTAACCTAACCTAACCTAACCTAACCTAACCTAACCTAACCTAACCTAACCTAACCTAACCTAACCTAACCTAACCTAACCTAACCTAACCTAACCTAACCTAACCTAACCTAACCTAACCTAACCTAACCTAACCTAACCTAACCTAACCTAACCTAACCTAACCTAACCTAACCTAACCTAACCTAACCTAACCTAACCTAACCTAACCTAACCTAACCTAACCTAACCTAACCTAACCTAACCTAACCTAACCTAACCTAACCTAACCTAACCTAACCTAACCTAACCTAACCTAACCTAACCTAACCTAACCTAACCTAACCTAACCTAACCTAACCTAACCTAACCTAACCTAACCTAACCTAACCTAACCTAACCTAACCTAACCTAACCTAACCTAACCTAACCTAACCTAACCTAACCTAACCTAACCTAACCTAACCTAACCTAACCTAACCTAACCTAACCTAACCTAACCTAACCTAACCTAACCTAACCTAACCTAACCTAACCTAACCTAACCTAACCTAACCTAACCTAACCTAACCTAACCTAACCTAACCTAACCTAACCTAACCTAACCTAACCTAACCTAACCTAACCTAACCTAACCTAACCTAACCTAACCTAACCTAACCTAACCTAACCTAACCTAACCTAACCTAACCTAACCTAACCTAACCTAACCTAACCTAACCTAACCTAACCTAACCTAACCTAACCTAACCTAACCTAACCTAACCTAACCTAACCTAACCTAACCTAACCTAACCTAACCTAACCTAACCTAACCTAACCTAACCTAACCTAACCTAACCTAACCTAACCTAACCTAACCTAACCTAACCTAACCTAACCTAACCTAACCTAACCTAACCTAACCTAACCTAACCTAACCTAACCTAACCTAACCTAACCTAACCTAACCTAACCTAACCTAACCTAACCTAACCTAACCTAACCTAACCTAACCTAACCTAACCTAACCTAACCTAACCTAACCTAACCTAACCTAACCTAACCTAACCTAACCTAACCTAACCTAACCTAACCTAACCTAACCTAACCTAACCTAACCTAACCTAACCTAACCTAACCTAACCTAACCTAACCTAACCTAACCTAACCTAACCTAACCTAACCTAACCTAACCTAACCTAACCTAACCTAACCTAACCTAACCTAACCTAACCTAACCTAACCTAACCTAACCTAACCTAACCTAACCTAACCTAACCTAACCTAACCTAACCTAACCTAACCTAACCTAACCTAACCTAACCTAACCTAACCTAACCTAACCTAACCTAACCTAACCTAACCTAACCTAACCTAACCTAACCTAACCTAACCTAACCTAACCTAACCTAACCTAACCTAACCTAACCTAACCTAACCTAACCTAACCTAACCTAACCTAACCTAACCTAACCTAACCTAACCTAACCTAACCTAACCTAACCTAACCTAACCTAACCTAACCTAACCTAACCTAACCTAACCTAACCTAACCTAACCTAACCTAACCTAACCTAACCTAACCTAACCTAACCTAACCTAACCTAACCTAACCTAACCTAACCTAACCTAACCTAACCTAACCTAACCTAACCTAACCTAACCTAACCTAACCTAACCTAACCTAACCTAACCTAACCTAACCTAACCTAACCTAACCTAACCTAACCTAACCTAACCTAACCTAACCTAACCTAACCTAACCTAACCTAACCTAACCTAACCTAACCTAACCTAACCTAACCTAACCTAACCTAACCTAACCTAACCTAACCTAACCTAACCTAACCTAACCTAACCTAACCTAACCTAACCTAACCTAACCTAACCTAACCTAACCTAACCTAACCTAACCTAACCTAACCTAACCTAACCTAACCTAACCTAACCTAACCTAACCTAACCTAACCTAACCTAACCTAACCTAACCTAACCTAACCTAACCTAACCTAACCTAACCTAACCTAACCTAACCTAACCTAACCTAACCTAACCTAACCTAACCTAACCTAACCTAACCTAACCTAACCTAACCTAACCTAACCTAACCTAACCTAACCTAACCTAACCTAACCTAACCTAACCTAACCTAACCTAACCTAACCTAACCTAACCTAACCTAACCTAACCTAACCTAACCTAACCTAACCTAACCTAACCTAACCTAACCTAACCTAACCTAACCTAACCTAACCTAACCTAACCTAACCTAACCTAACCTAACCTAACCTAACCTAACCTAACCTAACCTAACCTAACCTAACCTAACCTAACCTAACCTAACCTAACCTAACCTAACCTAACCTAACCTAACCTAACCTAACCTAACCTAACCTAACCTAACCTAACCTAACCTAACCTAACCTAACCTAACCTAACCTAACCTAACCTAACCTAACCTAACCTAACCTAACCTAACCTAACCTAACCTAACCTAACCTAACCTAACCTAACCTAACCTAACCTAACCTAACCTAACCTAACCTAACCTAACCTAACCTAACCTAACCTAACCTAACCTAACCTAACCTAACCTAACCTAACCTAACCTAACCTAACCTAACCTAACCTAACCTAACCTAACCTAACCTAACCTAACCTAACCTAACCTAACCTAACCTAACCTAACCTAACCTAACCTAACCTAACCTAACCTAACCTAACCTAACCTAACCTAACCTAACCTAACCTAACCTAACCTAACCTAACCTAACCTAACCTAACCTAACCTAACCTAACCTAACCTAACCTAACCTAACCTAACCTAACCTAACCTAACCTAACCTAACCTAACCTAACCTAACCTAACCTAACCTAACCTAACCTAACCTAACCTAACCTAACCTAACCTAACCTAACCTAACCTAACCTAACCTAACCTAACCTAACCTAACCTAACCTAACCTAACCTAACCTAACCTAACCTAACCTAACCTAACCTAACCTAACCTAACCTAACCTAACCTAACCTAACCTAACCTAACCTAACCTAACCTAACCTAACCTAACCTAACCTAACCTAACCTAACCTAACCTAACCTAACCTAACCTAACCTAACCTAACCTAACCTAACCTAACCTAACCTAACCTAACCTAACCTAACCTAACCTAACCTAACCTAACCTAACCTAACCTAACCAACCTAACCTAACCTAACCAACCTAACCTAACCTAACCTAACCTAACCTAACCTAACCTAACCTAACCTAACCTAACCTAACCTAACCTAACCTAACCTAACCTAACCTAACCTAACCTAACCTAACCTAACCTAACCTAACCTAACCTAACCTAACCTAACCTAACCTAACCTAACCTAACCTAACCTACCTAACCTAACCTAACCTAACCTAACCTAACCTAACCTAACCTAACCTAACCTAACCTAACCTAACCTAACCTAACCTAACCTAACCTAACCTAACCTAACCTAACCTAACCTAACCTAACCTAACCTAACCTAACCTAACCTAACCTAACCTAACCTAACCTAACCTAACCTAACCTAACCTAACCTAACCTAACCTAACCTAACCTAACCTAACCTAACCTAACCTAACCTAACCTAACCTAACCTAACCTAACCTAACCTAACCTAACCTAACCTAACCTAACCTAACCTAACCTAACCTAACCTAACCTAACCTAACCTAACCTAACCTAACCTAACCTAACCTAACCTAACCTAACCTAACCTAACCTAACCTAACCTAACCTAACCTAACCTAACCTAACCTAACCTAACCTAACCTAACCTAACCTAACCTAACCTAACCTAACCTAACCTAACCTAACCTAACCTAACCTAACCTAACCTAACCTAACCTAACCTAACCTAACCTAACCTAACCTAACCTAACCTAACCTAACCTAACCTAACCTAACCTAACCTAACCTAACCTAACCTAACCTAACCTAACCTAACCTAACCTAACCTAACCTAACCTAACCTAACCTAACCTAACCTAACCTAACCTAACCTAACCTAACCTAACCTAACCTAACCTAACCTAACCTAACCTAACCTAACCTAACCTAACCTAACCTAACCTAACCTAACCTAACCTAACCTAACCTAACCTAACCTAACCTAACCTAACCTAACCTAACCTAACCTAACCTAACCTAACCTAACCTAACCTAACCTAACCTAACCTAACCTAACCTAACCTAACCTAACCTAACCTAACCTAACCTAACCTAACCTAACCTAACCTAACCTAACCTAACCTAACCTAACCTAACCTAACCTAACCTAACCTAACCTAACCTAACCTAACCTAACCTAACCTAACCTAACCTAACCTAACCTAACCTAACCTAACCTAACCTAACCTAACCTAACCTAACCTAACCTAACCTAACCTAACCTAACCTAACCTAACCTAACCTACCTAACCTAACCTAACCTAACCTAACCTAACCTAACCTAACCTAACCTAACCTAACCTAACCTAACCTAACCTAACCTAACCTAACCTAACCTAACCTAACCTAACCTAACCTAACCTAACCTAACCTAACCTAACCTAACCTAACCTAACCTAACCTAACCTAACCTAACCTAACCTAACCTAACCTAACCTAACCTAACCTAACCTAACCTAACCTAACCTAACCTAACCTAACCTAACCTAACCTAACCTAACCTAACCTAACCTAACCTAACCTAACCTAACCTAACCTAACCTAACCTAACCTAACCTAACCTAACCTAACCTAACCTAACCTAACCTAACCTAACCTAACCTAACCTAACCTAACCTAACCTAACCTAACCTAACCTAACCTAACCTAACCTAACCTAACCTAACCTAACCTAACCTAACCTAACCTAACCAACCTAACCTAACCTAACCTAACCTAACCTAACCTAACCTAACCTAACCTAACCTAACCTAACCTAACCTAACCTAACCTAACCTAACCTAACCTAACCTAACCTAACCTAACCTAACCTAACCTAACCTAACCTAACCTAACCTAACCTAACCTAACCTAACCTAACCTAACCTAACCTAACCTAACCTAACCTAACCTAACCTAACCTAACCTAACCTAACCTAACCTAACCTAACCTAACCTAACCTAACCTAACCTAACCTAACCTAACCTAACCTAACCTAACCTAACCTACCTAACCTAACCTAACCTAACCTAACCTAACCTAACCTAACCTAACCTAACCTAACCTAACCTAACCTAACCTAACCTAACCTAACCTAACCTAACCTAACCTAACCTAACCTAACCTAACCTAACCTAACCTAACCTAACCTAACCTAACCTAACCTAACCTAACCTAACCTAACCTAACCTAACCTAACCTAACCTAACCTAACCTAACCTAACCTAACCTAACCTAACCTAACCTAACCTAACCTAACCTAACCTAACCTAACCTAACCTAACCTAACCTAACCTAACCTAACCTAACCTAACCTAACCTAACCTAACCTAACCTAACCTAACCTAACCTAACCTAACCTAACCTAACCTAACCTAACCTAACCTAACCTAACCTAACCTAACCTAACCTAACCTAACCTAACCTAACCTAACCTAACCTAACCTAACCTAACCTAACCTAACCTAACCTAACCTAACCTAACCTAACCTAACCTAACCTAACCTAACCTAACCTAACCTAACCTAACCTAACCTAACCTAACCTAACCTAACCTAACCTAACCTAACCTAACCTAACCTAACCTAACCTAACCTAACCTAACCTAACCTAACCTAACCTAACCTAACCTAACCTAACCTAACCTAACCTAACCTAACCTAACCTAACCTAACCTAACCTAACCTAACCTAACCTAACCTAACCTAACCTAACCTAACCTAACCTAACCTAACCTAACCTAACCTAACCTAACCTAACCTAACCTAACCTAACCTAACCTAACCTAACCTAACCTAACCTAACCTAACCTAACCTAACCTAACCTAACCTAACCTAACCTAACCTAACCTAACCTAACCTAACCTAACCTAACCTAACCTAACCTAACCTAACCTAACCTAACCTAACCTAACCTAACCTAACCTAACCTAACCTAACCTAACCTAACCTAACCTAACCTAACCTAACCTAACCTAACCTAACCTAACCTAACCTAACCTAACCTAACCTAACCTAACCTAACCTAACCTAACCTAACCTAACCTAACCTAACCTAACCTAACCTAACCTAACCTAACCTAACCTAACCTAACCTAACCTAACCTAACCTAACCTAACCTAACCTAACCTAACCTAACCTAACCTAACCTAACCTAACCTAACCTAACCTAACCTAACCTAACCTAACCTAACCTAACCTAACCTAACCTAACCTAACCTAACCTAACCTAACCTAACCTAACCTAACCTAACCTAACCTAACCTAACCTAACCTAACCTAACCTAACCTAACCTAACCTAACCTAACCTAACCTAACCTAACCTAACCTAACCTAACCTAACCTAACCTAACCTAACCTAACCTAACCTAACCTAACCTAACCTAACCTAACCTAACCTAACCTAACCTAACCTAACCTAACCTAACCTAACCTAACCTAACCTAACCTAACCTAACCTAACCTAACCTAACCTAACCTAACCTAACCTAACCTAACCTAACCTAACCTAACCTAACCTAACCTAACCTAACCTAACCTAACCTAACCTAACCTAACCTAACCTAACCTAACCTAACCTAACCTAACCTAACCTAACCTAACCTAACCTAACCTAACCTAACCTAACCTAACCTAACCTAACCTAACCTAACCTAACCTAACCTAACCTAACCTAACCTAACCTAACCTAACCTAACCTAACCTAACCTAACCTAACCTAACCTAACCTAACCTAACCTAACCTAACCTAACCTAACCTAACCTAACCTAACCTAACCTAACCTAACCTAACCTAACCTAACCTAACCTAACCTAACCTAACCTAACCTAACCTAACCTAACCTAACCTAACCTAACCTAACCTAACCTAACCTAACCTAACCTAACCTAACCTAACCTAACCTAACCTAACCTAACCTAACCTAACCTAACCTAACCTAACCTAACCTAACCTAACCTAACCTAACCTAACCTAACCTAACCTAACCTAACCTAACCTAACCTAACCTAACCTAACCTAACCTAACCTACCTAACCTAACCTAACCTAACCTAACCTAACCTAACCTAACCTAACCTAACCTAACCTAACCTAACCTAACCTAACCTAACCTAACCTAACCTAACCTAACCTAACCTAACCTAACCTAACCTAACCTAACCTAACCTAACCTAACCTAACCTAACCTAACCTAACCTAACCTAACCTAACCTAACCTAACCTAACCTAACCTAACCTAACCTAACCTAACCTAACCTAACCTAACCTAACCTAACCTAACCTAACCTAACCTAACCTAACCTAACCTAACCTAACCTAACCTAACCTAACCTAACCTAACCTAACCTAACCTAACCTAACCTAACCTAACCTAACCTAACCTAACCTAACCTAACCTAACCTAACCTAACCTAACCTAACCTAACCTAACCTAACCTAACCTAACCTAACCTAACCTAACCTAACCTAACCTAACCTAACCTAACCTAACCTAACCTAACCTAACCTAACCTAACCTAACCTAACCTAACCTAACCTAACCTAACCTAACCTAACCTAACCTAACCTAACCTAACCTAACCTAACCTAACCTAACCTAACCTAACCTAACCTAACCTAACCTAACCTAACCTAACCTAACCTAACCTAACCTAACCTAACCTAACCTAACCTAACCTAACCTAACCTAACCTAACCTAACCTAACCTAACCTAACCTAACCTAACCTAACCTAACCTAACCTAACCTAACCTAACCTAACCTAACCTAACCTAACCTAACCTAACCTAACCTAACCTAACCTAACCTAACCTAACCTAACCTAACCTAACCTAACCTAACCTAACCTAACCTAACCTAACCTAACCTAACCTAACCTAACCTAACCTAACCTAACCTAACCTAACCTAACCTAACCTAACCTAACCTAACCTAACCTAACCTAACCTAACCTAACCTAACCTAACCTAACCTAACCTAACCTAACCTAACCTAACCTAACCTAACCTAACCTAACCTAACCTAACCTAACCTAACCTAACCTAACCTAACCTAACCTAACCTAACCTAACCTAACCTAACCTAACCTAACCTAACCTAACCTAACCTAACCTAACCTAACCTAACCTAACCTAACCTAACCTAACCTAACCTAACCTAACCTAACCTAACCTAACCTAACCTAACCTAACCTAACCTAACCTAACCTAACCTAACCTAACCTAACCTAACCTAACCTAACCTAACCTAACCTAACCTAACCTAACCTAACCTAACCTAACCTAACCTAACCTAACCTAACCTAACCTAACCTAACCTAACCTAACCTAACCTAACCTAACCTAACCTAACCTAACCTAACCTAACCTAACCTAACCTAACCTAACCTAACCTAACCTAACCTAACCTAACCTAACCTAACCTAACCTAACCTAACCTAACCTAACCTAACCTAACCTAACCTAACCTAACCTAACCTAACCTAACCTAACCTAACCTAACCTAACCTAACCTAACCTAACCTAACCTAACCTAACCTAACCTAACCTAACCTAACCTAACCTAACCTAACCTAACCTAACCTAACCTAACCTAACCTAACCTAACCTAACCTAACCTAACCTAACCTAACCTAACCTAACCTAACCTAACCTAACCTAACCTAACCTAACCTAACCTAACCTAACCTAACCTAACCTAACCTAACCTAACCTAACCTAACCTAACCTAACCTAACCTAACCTAACCTAACCTAACCTAACCTAACCTAACCTAACCTAACCTAACCTAACCTAACCTAACCTAACCTAACCTAACCTAACCTAACCTAACCTAACCTAACCTAACCTAACCTAACCTAACCTAACCTAACCTAACCTAACCTAACCTAACCTAACCTAACCTAACCTAACCTAACCTAACCTAACCTAACCTAACCTAACCTAACCTAACCTAACCTAACCTAACCTAACCTAACCTAACCTAACCTAACCTAACCTAACCTAACCTAACCTAACCTAACCTAACCTAACCTAACCTAACCTAACCTAACCTAACCTAACCTAACCTAACCTAACCTAACCTAACCTAACCTAACCTAACCTAACCTAACCTAACCTAACCTAACCTAACCTAACCTAACCTAACCTAACCTAACCTAACCTAACCTAACCTAACCTAACCTAACCTAACCTAACCTAACCTAACCTAACCTAACCTAACCTAACCTAACCTAACCTAACCTAACCTAACCTAACCTAACCTAACCTAACCTAACCTAACCTAACCTAACCTAACCTAACCTAACCTAACCTAACCTAACCTAACCTAACCTAACCTAACCTAACCTAACCTAACCTAACCTAACCTAACCTAACCTAACCTAACCTAACCTAACCTAACCTAACCTAACCTAACCTAACCTAACCTAACCTAACCTAACCTAACCTAACCTAACCTAACCTAACCTAACCTAACCTAACCTAACCTAACCTAACCTAACCTAACCTAACCTAACCTAACCTAACCTAACCTAACCTAACCTAACCTAACCTAACCTAACCTAACCTAACCTAACCTAACCTAACCTAACCTAACCTAACCTAACCTAACCTAACCTAACCTAACCTAACCTAACCTAACCTAACCTAACCTAACCTAACCTAACCTAACCTAACCTAACCTAACCTAACCTAACCTAACCTAACCTAACCTAACCTAACCTAACCTAACCTAACCTAACCTAACCTAACCTAACCTAACCTAACCTAACCTAACCTAACCTAACCTAACCTAACCTAACCTAACCTAACCTAACCTAACCTAACCTAACCTAACCTAACCTAACCTAACCTAACCTAACCTAACCTAACCTAACCTAACCTAACCTAACCTAACCTAACCTAACCTAACCTAACCTAACCTAACCTAACCTAACCTAACCTAACCTAACCTAACCTAACCTAACCTAACCTAACCTAACCTAACCTAACCTAACCTAACCTAACCTAACCTAACCTAACCTAACCTAACCTAACCTAACCTAACCTAACCTAACCTAACCTAACCTAACCTAACCTAACCTAACCTAACCTAACCTAACCTAACCTAACCTAACCTAACCTAACCTAACCTAACCTAACCTAACCTAACCTAACCTAACCTAACCTAACCTAACCTAACCTAACCTAACCTAACCTAACCTAACCTAACCTAACCTAACCTAACCTAACCTAACCTAACCTAACCTAACCTAACCTAACCTAACCTAACCTAACCTAACCTAACCTAACCTAACCTAACCTAACCTAACCTAACCTAACCTAACCTAACCTAACCTAACCTAACCTAACCTAACCTAACCTAACCTAACCTAACCTAACCTAACCTAACCTAACCTAACCTAACCTAACCTAACCTAACCTAACCTAACCTAACCTAACCTAACCTAACCTAACCTAACCTAACCTAACCTAACCTAACCTAACCTAACCTAACCTAACCTAACCTAACCTAACCTAACCTAACCTAACCTAACCTAACCTAACCTAACCTAACCTAACCTAACCTAACCTAACCTAACCTAACCTAACCTAACCTAACCTAACCTAACCTAACCTAACCTAACCTAACCTAACCTAACCTAACCTAACCTAACCTAACCTAACCTAACCTAACCTAACCTAACCTAACCTAACCTAACCTAACCTAACCTAACCTAACCTAACCTAACCTAACCTAACCTAACCTAACCTAACCTAACCTAACCTAACCTAACCTAACCTAACCTAACCTAACCTAACCTAACCTAACCTAACCTAACCTAACCTAACCTAACCTAACCTAACCTAACCTAACCTAACCTAACCTAACCTAACCTAACCTAACCTAACCTAACCTAACCTAACCTAACCTAACCTAACCTAACCTAACCTAACCTAACCTAACCTAACCTAACCTAACCTAACCTAACCTACAACCTAACCTAACCTAACCTAACCTAACCTCCTAACCTAACCTAACCTAACCTAACCTAACCTAACCTAACCTAACCTAACCTAACCTAACCTAACCTAACCTAACCTAACCTAACCTAACCTAACCTAACCTAACCTAACCTAACCTAACCTAACCTAACCTAACCTAACCTAACCTAACCTAACCTAACCTAACCTAACCTAACCTAACCTAACCTAACCTAACCTAACCTAACCTAACCTAACCTAACCTAACCTAACCTAACCTAACCTAACCTAACCTAACCTAACCTAACCTAACCTAACCTAACCTAACCTAACCTAACCTAACCTAACCTAACCTAACCTAACCTAACCTAACCTAACCTAACCTAACCTAACCTAACCTAACCTAACCTAACCTAACCTAACCTAACCTAACCTAACCTAACCTAACCTAACCTAACCTAACCTAACCTAACCTAACCTAACCTAACCTAACCTAACCTAACCTAACCTAACCTAACCTAACCTAACCTAACCTAACCTAACCTAACCTAACCTAACCTAACCTAACCTAACCTAACCTAACCTAACCTAACCTAACCTAACCTAACCTAACCTAACCTAACCTAACCTAACCTAACCTAACCTAACCTAACCTAACCTAACCTAACCTAACCTAACCTAACCTAACCTAACCTAACCTAACCTAACCTAACCTAACCTAACCTAACCTAACCTAACTAACCTAACCTAACCTAACCTAACCTAACCTAACCTAACCTAACCTAACCTAACCTAACCTAACCTAACCTAACCTAACCTAACCTAACCTAACCTAACCTAACCTAACCTAACCTAACCTAACCTAACCTAACCTAACCTAACCTAACCTAACCTAACCTAACCTAACCTAACCTAACCTAACCTAACCTAACCTAACCTAACCTAACCTAACCTAACCTAACCTAACCTAACCTAACCTAACCTAACCTAACCTAACCTAACCTAACCTAACCTAACCTAACCTAACCTAACCTAACCTAACCTAACCTAACCTAACCTAACCTAACCTAACCTAACCTAACCTAACCTAACCTAACCTAACCTAACCTAACCTAACCTAACCTAACCTAACCTAACCTAACCTAACCTAACCTAACCTAACCTAACCTAACCTAACCTAACCTAACCTAACCTAACCTAACCTAACCTAACCTAACCTAACCTAACCTAACCTAACCTAACCTAACCTAACCTAACCTAACCTAACCTAACCTAACCTAACCTAACCTAACCTAACCTAACCTACCTAACCTAACCTAACCTAACCTAACCTAACCTAACCTAACCTAACCTAACCTAACCTAACCTAACCTAACCTAACCTAACCTAACCTAACCTAACCTAACCTAACCTAACCTAACCTAACCTAACCTAACCTAACCTAACCTAACCTAACCTAACCTAACCTAACCTAACCTAACCTAACCTAACCTAACCTAACCTAACCTAACCTAACCTAACCTAACCTAACCTAACCTAACCTAACCTAACCTAACCTAACCTAACCTAACCTAACCTAACCTAACCTAACCTAACCTAACCTAACCTAACCTAACCTAACCTAACCTAACCTAACCTACCTAACCTAACCTAACCTAACCTAACCTAACCTAACCTAACCTAACCTAACCTAACCTAACCTAACCTAACCTAACCTAACCTAACCTAACCTAACCTAACCTAACCTAACCTAACCTAACCTAACCTAACCTAACCTAACCTAACCTAACCTAACCTAACCTAACCTAACCTAACCTAACCTAACCTAACCTAACCTAACCTAACCTAACCTAACCTAACCTAACCTAACCTAACCTAACCTAACCTAACCTAACCTAACCTAACCTAACCTAACCTAACCTAACCTAACCTAACCTAACCTAACCTAACCTAACCTAACCTAACCTAACCTAACCTAACCTAACCTAACCTAACCTAACCTAACCTAACCTAACCTAACCTAACCTAACCTAACCTAACCTAACCTAACCTAACCTAACCTAACCTAACCTAACCTAACCTAACCTAACCTAACCTAACCTAACCTAACCTAACCTAACCTAACCTAACCTAACCTAACCTAACCTAACCTAACCTAACCTAACCTAACCTAACCTAACCTAACCTAACCTAACCTAACCTAACCTAACCTAACCTAACCTAACCTAACCTAACCTAACCTAACCTAACCTAACCTAACCTAACCTAACCTAACCTAACCTAACCTAACCTAACCTAACCTAACCTAACCTAACCTAACCTAACCTAACCTAACCTAACCTAACCTAACCTAACCTAACCTAACCTAACCTAACCTAACCTAACCTAACCTAACCTAACCTAACCTAACCTAACCTAACCTAACCTAACCTAACCTAACCTAACCTAACCTAACCTAACCTAACCTAACCTAACCTAACCTAACCTAACCTAACCTAACCTAACCTAACCTAACCTAACCTAACCTAACCTAACCTAACCTAACCTAACCTAACCTAACCTAACCTAACCTAACCTAACCTAACCTAACCTAACCTAACCTAACCTAACCTAACCTAACCTAACCTAACCTAACCTAACCTAACCTAACCTAACCTAACCTAACCTAACCTAACCTAACCTAACCTAACCTAACCTAACCTAACCTAACCTAACCTAACCTAACCTAACCTAACCTAACCTAACCTAACCTAACCTAACCTAACCTAACCTAACCTAACCTAACCTAACCTAACCTAACCTAACCTAACCTAACCTAACCTAACCTAACCTAACCTAACCTAACCTAACCTAACCTAACCTAACCTAACCTAACCTAACCTAACCTAACCTAACCTAACCTAACCTAACCTAACCTAACCTAACCTAACCTAACCTAACCTAACCTAACCTAACCTAACCTAACCTAACCTAACCTAACCTAACCTAACCTAACCTAACCTAACCTAACCTAACCTAACCTAACCTAACCTAACCTAACCTAACCTAACCTAACCTAACCTAACCTAACCTAACCTAACCTAACCTAACCTAACCTAACCTAACCTAACCTAACCTAACCTAACCTAACCTAACCTAACCTAACCTAACCTAACCTAACCTAACCTAACCTAACCTAACCTAACCTAACCTAACCTAACCTAACCTAACCTAACCTAACCTAACCTAACCTAACCTAACCTAACCTAACCTAACCTAACCTAACCTAACCTAACCTAACCTAACCTAACCTAACCTAACCTAACCTAACCTAACCTAACCTAACCTAACCTAACCTAACCTAACCTAACCTAACCTAACCTAACCTAACCTAACCTAACCTAACCTAACCTAACCTAACCTAACCTAACCTAACCTAACCTAACCTAACCTAACCTAACCTAACCTAACCTAACCTAACCTAACCTAACCTAACCTACCTAACCTAACCTAACCTAACCTAACCTAACCTAACCTAACCTAACCTAACCTAACCTAACCTAACCTAACCTAACCTAACCTAACCTAACCTAACCTAACCTAACCTAACCTAACCTAACCTAACCTAACCTAACCTAACCTAACCTAACCTAACCTAACCTAACCTAACCTAACCTAACCTAACCTAACCTAACCTAACCTAACCTAACCTAACCTAACCTAACCTAACCTAACCTAACCTAACCTAACCTAACCTAACCTAACCTAACCTAACCTAACCTAACCTAACCTAACCTAACCTAACCTAACCTAACCTAACCTAACCTAACCTAACCTAACCTAACCTAACCTAACCTAACCTAACCTAACCTAACCTAACCTAACCTAACCTAACCTAACCTAACCTAACCTAACCTAACCTAACCTAACCTAACCTAACCTAACCTAACCTAACCTAACCTAACCTAACCTAACCTAACCTAACCTAACCTAACCTAACCTAACCTAACCTAACCTAACCTAACCTAACCTAACCTAACCTAACCTAACCTAACCTAACCTAACCTAACCTAACCTAACCTAACCTAACCTAACCTAACCTAACCTAACCTAACCTAACCTAACCTAACCTAACCTAACCTAACCTAACCTAACCTAACCTAACCTAACCTAACCTAACCTAACCTAACCTAACCTAACCTAACCTAACCTAACCTAACCTAACCTAACCTAACCTAACCTAACCTAACCTAACCTAACCTAACCTAACCTAACCTAACCTAACCTAACCTAACCTAACCTAACCTAACCTAACCTAACCTAACCTAACCTAACCTAACCTAACCTAACCTAACCTAACCTAACCTAACCTAACCTAACCTAACCTAACCTAACCTAACCTAACCTAACCTAACCTAACCTAACCTAACCTAACCTAACCTAACCTAACCTAACCTAACCTAACCTAACCTAACCTAACCTAACCTAACCTAACCTAACCTAACCTAACCTAACCTAACCTAACCTAACCTAACCTAACCTAACCTAACCTAACCTAACCTAACCTAACCTAACCTAACCTAACCTAACCTAACCTAACCTAACCTAACCTAACCTAACCTAACCTAACCTAACCTAACCTAACCTAACCTAACCTAACCTAACCTAACCTAACCTAACCTAACCTAACCTAACCTAACCTAACCTAACCTAACCTAACCTAACCTAACCTAACCTAACCTAACCTAACCTAACCTAACCTAACCTAACCTAACCTAACCTAACCTAACCTAACCTAACCTAACCTAACCTAACCTAACCTAACCTAACCTAACCTAACCTAACCTAACCTAACCTAACCTAACCTAACCTAACCTAACCTAACCTAACCTAACCTAACCTAACCTAACCTAACCTAACCTAACCTAACCTAACCTAACCTAACCTAACCTAACCTAACCTAACCTAACCTAACCTAACCTAACCTAACCTAACCTAACCTAACCTAACCTAACCTAACCTAACCTAACCTAACCTAACCTAACCTAACCTAACCTAACCTAACCTAACCTAACCTAACCTAACCTAACCTAACCTAACCTAACCTAACCTAACCTAACCTAACCTAACCTAACCTAACCTAACCTAACCTAACCTAACCTAACCTAACCTAACCTAACCTAACCTAACCTAACCTAACCTAACCTAACCTAACCTAACCTAACCTAACCTAACCTAACCTAACCTAACCTAACCTAACCTAACCTAACCTAACCTAACCTAACCTAACCTAACCTAACCTAACCTAACCTAACCTAACCTAACCTAACCTAACCTAACCTAACCTAACCTAACCTAACCTAACCTAACCTAACCTAACCTAACCTAACCTAACCTAACCTAACCTAACCTAACCTAACCTAACCTAACCTAACCTAACCTAACCTAACCTAACCTAACCTAACCTAACCTAACCTAACCTAACCTAACCTAACCTAACCTAACCTAACCTAACCTAACCTAACCTAACCTAACCTAACCTAACCTAACCTAACCTAACCTAACCTAACCTAACCTAACCTAACCTAACCTAACCTAACCTAACCTAACCTAACCTAACCTAACCTAACCTAACCTAACCTAACCTAACCTAACCTAACCTAACCTAACCTAACCTAACCTAACCTAACCTAACCTAACCTAACCTAACCTAACCTAACCTAACCTAACCTAACCTAACCTAACCTAACCTAACCTAACCTAACCTAACCTAACCTAACCTAACCTAACCTAACCTAACCTAACCTAACCTAACCTAACCTAACCTAACCTAACCTAACCTAACCTAACCTAACCTAACCTAACCTAACCTAACCTAACCTAACCTAACCTAACCTAACCTAACCTAACCTAACCTAACCTAACCTAACCTAACCTAACCTAACCTAACCTAACCTAACCTAACCT